>JAJTWR010000332.1:830000-837500 GCA_021613335.1 Whitmania pigra
AGTTGAGCGACTGCTGCACTTGACGATTTTGTCGCTGACGTGAGTCGCTCAAGTCGCCTTCTATCGCGTCGGCAAAGGAGGCGACGGTCGCTTCGGATTTGTTCAAAATGAGGATTTCTTGTTTATTCAACGCTTTCAACAAATCGGGCAGATTGGTTGACTCACAAATTGAGGCTTGAAGCGGGGTTGGTTTGACTGGAACGACCTTTTGACCCGGTGTCGAAGGTGACGAAGGCGGAGTCGGAGAGGGCAGAGAGGGCGTAGAGCTGTGGGTTGACGGAGAGAGAGAAACGATGGATGTCATTGTACCTTGATTGCTTTCTCGTGACTGTTTGCTTTCGACCGGACTGAACGGAGGAGACGCACCTGTGGAATGTTTCACGGTCGAATGACTGAAATTTCTGAAGTTTTGATCGACGCTACTGTTGAAGTAGTCTCCGCTGAAAGTCACCTCCTGCTCGCGAACAAGAGCGCTCATCGCCACGCCCATCATGTGATGCTGTCTGTGCAGCTGGAAAAAGTCATTGGCCTGTCTTAGGCTGCTCTCGAGTTGCGTCATCGCTTGTTGCCCTCGTTGAGGTGGCTGGTTGAAAATAATGTTGCCAGGTGGAGTTTTCGGAGGCACCTGCTTGACTAGAGAATTGTTGTCAGAATCTGACCCAAGCGATTTCACGTCTGGACTTTCGAATGGTTGTCCATCTTCCGATTCTGGTCTTCGTTCGTCCGTCTTTTGATCGTTCGTGGCAATCAGGTTTTCGATCGTGAAAGATCGTTTCGACAGATTGCTAACTTTGCTCGACGTTTTTGGCGACAAAGAAGCTACCGCGGTTGCTGTTGTCGATGCAGACAGAAGCGGTGAAGTGGCATCACGACATTTTTTCGCGCAGTTGGTTTTCAGCGGTAATTTTAATTTCTCTTTACCAAACTCGGTGCTTTCCATGTTTTTGCGGCCCAAGAAAGTTGATTTTCTGACTCCATCCTTGGCACCGTTGAATAGAGCCGAGCTCGATTCGTCGAGAGAGTGATGCGCTACGGAGAGAACCTCGGAACAGTTGTACTTGTGGTTTAGGACGTGACCCAGGAAAGTGGAATGATGATCGACTGCTGGTAAGTAGGACATCCCTGACAAGTGACTCGCTGGCTGAGGCAGAAACTCTTTCAGCCTCGAACAAGCAGATTGGTAGTGGTGCTGGAGAAGAATCGGGTCGAGATTTAGCGCTAAAGGAGGTAAAAGAGATGCAGACGGACGCATGACGGCTTGCGGAACCACAGGTAAACGTTTCTTGAGTGCTTCCACCAATGCGCCGCCGTTGCTGCCAGAAGCCGAGCTACTGCAGTTAATACTATTGGCGCCAAGAAAGCTCGCGTTTTCGCCGAGGAAAGGGCGCATGCTGCACGGGAAGAGATAGGGAAGAGTGGCTGGGTGAGTGGAAGGAAGAGGATGATGACTCAGGTATCCTGGTGACTCCATGGAAAAATTACTCGATGCCGCTTCCCGTTTGTTGAGAAAGTTGGTCATGCTGAAGATGGGCGAGGATGTCGATTGTTGATGTTGATGTTGTTGTTGTTGCTGTTGCTCTTGTTGTTGCTTCTGTTGCTGTTGATGCTGGTGGAAAATGTCTCTGAGAAAACGATGCTCTTTGAATCTTTTCCTCCTCCTCAAAAAACTTCCATTTTCGAACATGTCTCCGCACTGCGGATGAAGCGTCCAGTAGCTTCCCTTGCCGGGCCTGTCTGGTCTCCGAGGCAGTTTGACGAAGCAGTCGTTGAAGCTGAGGTTGTGCCTCAAACTGTTCTGCCATCTCTGCGTGTTTTCTCGGTAGTAAGGGAAGCGGTCCATGATGAACTGGTAGATTTCGCTCAAAGTCATGATCTTGTCTCGGGAGCTTTGTATGGCCATGGCTGTGAGAGCGATGTAGGAATACGGCGGCTTCTGATCGCTGTAGGTATTTCTTCCCGGTCTTGGCATTTCCCTTGTTCAGATTTTGCTTTCAGTTTTCAGATTGTTTGTTCAATGCGAATGATGTATGATGACAGATTCTACCGTCGACGAATTTGACTTTTCTCGACTTCCAAAGTTGAAGTGAGCAACAATTGGAAATAAAGATGTTCACTTTTATGGATTTATTTAATTTGCTTGGGGCCGATTTAGTGTTCTGTGTTGTCAGTCGAAAGTCGGTTCGGTGTGTGATTGTGATATCTGCAAAATAAGGTTAAAATAAGAAGACAAATTTAAAATAAAAAACGAACAAAGCATTTAAAAGTTTCATTCGGTGCATGTAATTATCGTCATATTCTAGTTTTGCGATTAAAAAAAAAAGAAAAGAAATTGTCCCGATGTTAAAAACATGGCAACGCCACAACGAACAATTCGCTTAGTGGCAACGTGTTTTTCTATTAGATAAAGCGCCAAAGATTGCAAATACCATCGACAAAAGAGACAAGGAAGATAATAAAATAGCGTTTATACAAAAGAAAATAGACAAAGAGACGCTTCCATTTTTGCAAATTTTATTTTTACATGAAAATCTGAAACTAAAGCAGAGTCCATTAAAGGATAGGCACAAAAAGGGCGCCAAAGCAAGAAGCTTCTTGGGAAAATTGTCGAATAAAAAGAAAAATAAAGCATTGTTACTTGATTTTACATTACCAGGGCATTGTAACTGCCATTACTGGTGCAGGTCATCGCCTTGAACATCGGTGCACGGAAGAAGCACTCTTATTATACCTGAAGAGGTCACCCACGAGTCGTCTCATACTCGTATGACGATGAACCTAATAACATTACGAGTATAAATATGGGGATTGTGCAATATAATTACGTGCGTAACAATACAATCACGATGACAGCATTCCTAAGGTATCAATGGTGTACTTAGGACTGACTATGTCAACGAAGAAAGTTGACACCATTAAATACTTTTAGGCGCTTTCAACTTTTCTTCATTTTTATTAATTCGAAGTGAAAAATTTTCATGAAACATAATTCGGACGTAATGAATGATAAACTTATTAAAAATATCAATTTTATGCTTATTGGTTAACTCGGTGAATGAAAAATTAATTTATTTTTATTTTGAAAAATTCCTTCCATAATCTCATTAATCTCTAAATGATTGCATTTGTCTCTTCAGTCCTAACAAATATTAACACTAGTCATTTTAGTCATTTACCACAGCTAGCATGAGAAAGCAGAAAATCAATAAAACGTAGCAATCAGCATTAAAAATAAGTTTGGAAGGAAATTTAAACAAATGATTTCAAACAATGAATCGTGCTTCATTCTCATGAAATGATTGTTGTCGATGGTAATGATGATCGTTTTGGATATTTTACATTCTACCATTTATTACTTATGCAAGCTAAAATCGTCATCAGCAACAACAACAACAACTGTCACAACAACAACCACAACAACAACCACAACAACTAAGGTCCATATTTTGAGGACGACGATGACGACGATGAGCATGGAATAATGGACGACGCTGGAGTATCATATCGACTTGTATACAGGAGATGATCAATTGTATAAACATAGGCTGTTGATACGACAAATATTTGCAGAAAATATATTCAGACATTTCACCCTTTGTTTCGAGGTTTTGCACTCCGACATTTTATTTTGCAGTCGGAAATTATATTTTAAATTCTTTTATTTTTATAACAGCAGGTTAAACAATTTGACTTGCTGATCGCAATGTCAATATTTTTATTACCTTTCAAACCTTCCTTTTGAGTCTCGACATTTTCTCAACAAGCTTTGTTGATGTTGAGTGTTGAATGTTGAATAAATCATGGAAATTCTCTTTTAAAGTGAACTCGCTTTGATTTGGTTCGAGTAATAACGTCACCGTTGATGTTAAATTTATTTTTATTGTTGTAATAACGAGAAATTGTTGAGATTATATTAATGTTGAATAATAAGCTTTCGTGCTTTCAAGTTGGAGGTGTCTGTTAAACAACGAGAGAATAAAATGTTTGCATCGACAGAAAATCCTTGAAACTTTCATATTTTCCTGTTCATTGTTTCTGTTCAATCTTCACGGACTTTGACTTTGAAATTCACTCCATTATTCATTCATCTGTTCCTCCTTCCATTCATCCATTCATTCAATTCAAATTTGTAACACTCTTCGTTCTCCAAGCTTCTTGTCTTGAAATTCCACCTTTGTAATCTTTTGAATCTTTAATTGTTTTTGTAATATTTTGAGACTCTAATTGTTCTGGAAAAAATTACGTTTCAACATTTCAACACAAGTCGCAACAAATAAATATCACGAGACGATAATTAAAATATTGAAAATGAATGGTCATTGAAGTTGAATATAATAAGCGTAACGTAATCCGTTCATTTTCTTAATCGATGCGACTTCACTTATTTGCACTCCCCTTCAATCCTCGTCTGATCCATTCTTCCTCGTCCATTCTATCGACGACTCGCTCAAGCGTGGACTGAGCTTTATTAGGACTAATTATTTTCATAATTATATTTATCGGCCGTAAACATTACAGCGTGGAAACTTGTAGTAAATTAAACAAAGCTAATAATTGATGGTCGATAGAGCTTCAACAACGCCTTCACACCTGTAGTGGACTTTCGACGGTGAGACGATGGTGTGACGGCAGTGTAGAAGATAATGTAATTGTATTTGTAATTGTATTTGTAATTGTAATTGTAATTGTAACTTCGTAATGCAGAGGAAAAGCTACGGACACAAACGCACGAGTTTATTCGATTATGTAGCTCTTGATTATAAATGAAACGTTCGCATGTTGAAGCAGCCTGGATGGAGTCCGTCTTCAACGAAGCATGCTTTTCACTTCCAGCGCAGACGGAAGAATGGAAGTCGATTGTGCATTAAAATGTTTCGATCTGCTGCAGTTCAACATTTTATTATTTCGTCAAAAGGCTTTCCACACAAGATTTCATTGTTGCTATTGTTGTGCTGTTTGTTGTCGTCGTCGAGGTGTTGTTGCTGTTATTGTTGCTAAGCTGAAGCATTATAAATCACCACTTTTACTCAGAGCAGATATAAGTTTGACGCGATGAATAAATGAATAAATGAATAAATGTTCATTCATTCATGAACTCTCTCAGTCACTCACTCACTCAACCATTCATTCATTCATTCGTTCGTTCGTTCATTCATTAAAACACTTGTTTGTTCAATCGCACGATTTCCATATATCTTATAAAACGTTTTCCGACCGAAATCCTTCCATGTTTTGAGAATGGATGACGTTGTGTAGAATTGAATGAAATTGTTTTACATCAATCTCTGCTAAATACACTCAGTACGGAAAGAAAAGGAATGCTATTTATTCCTAATTAATGAGATGAAACAAAGAGGTCTCTTCTGGACTTCCCTTGAAGATCTTCGAAGGTAATAAATATGCTCCCCCATCAAAGTCTCCAATTTTTTTTCATTCCCGTGTCTAATGCATCCTCCTTCCTCCTCATTCATTCTATTTCTTCTTCTTTTCAATCATTCACTTCTTCAATCAAATAACGAATAGCAGCAGTTGATTCAGAATTTGATAAGATGTGGAATAATTAACAGCTGGCATAATATTCTTCTTATTAATGGGGGGTTCGCGATGATTGAAATAGCGAAATGAATGAATGAATGAAATGAATTGCAATGAAATGAATTGAAATGAATGAATGAACAGCAACAACAACACAAATAAGAACAAAACACGATCATCGTGATGACGGTAGGGAATCATCTTCAAGAGATGGAAAGGAGGAAAAGAGAAGGAAGCATATTGATCTAACGTACCTGAGCGATCCATTACAGGTGTAAAAGTGCGAAGGCAGTGGAGTTTATTTGTGGATTTATGCCTGCTTGCTTGCCAGGACCGAACGGAAGAACGATTTTTGTGGAAAGGTGAACAGCACACGAACGACAACATCAAACCCGATAAAAAGTAATTTAAATCGTGCAAAACAATCTCAAAATATTCTAACTAAATACCATACAAATATTCATACAAATATCCATACAAATATCCATACAAATATCCATACAAATATCCATACAAATATCCATACAAATTTCCATACAAATATCCATACAAATATCCATACAAATATCCATACAATCGAAATATACAATAAAAAACTCAAAACGGGCCTCGAAAGAACGTCAACGGTTTGAATGAAATAAAGAGCAATCATTATCATCCACTTGTGAATTATCGAGTCTCAAATGTTTGACGATCACGGTTGTCATGACGAATGTCAGTAGTGACGTCATACGCACTCGTTTGAAAAGAATTTTTAATTCATCGACGTTTCGAATTTGTCAGTTGAAAAAAAATGTCAAACCATCACAACATCGTGGACAACTGAAATGGAATTGATGATGCGACGGCAGTTATGATGACGATGCTCGCACCGATGATGCTAATGATAATGACATTCATGATAACACCAAATAGTTCTGTACCAACTGGTGATGATTATGATGATTGTAATGATAATTATAAAAATAATTATGATTAATATTCAAATTGTGTTGTGATTGTCATGACGGAAAGCATCAGAAAAACTGAACGAAGAAAATGCTAAACTAATTAATATTCCAATTAGGTGAGTTGCGCACGTGTTGCAGATGCTGGCCTCCTATTGGTCGGGAAAGGACACGCACAAGGAGAGATAGTGCGGATAGGAGAGAGCGATAATGAAGACATAGGAAGAAATGAAAGCTAATTATGTTCAAATATTGATATTCCCCTTTCAATGTATCGATCACGTTGTATTATCTGCACTGTTTTTTATATTTCATTGTGCTATTTTGAAGCTATAATAAATTAACGTATTGTCTGTGTTATTTTGAGATTATTTTGTATTAACATTTTTATTATAAAGCTGTTTTGTGCTACTTGAAATTGCATTTATCCACAGTTTCAAGTTATTACAAATGCATAATTTAAATTACCTGTTAGTCTTAATGAATGTCACGACATTAATTACAATTCAATAATATCATAATTTATAATTATAATTCAATAATATCATAATATAAATTAAAGACATACTAAACACATGCTATTAATTTTGTATTAAAGGTAATATTTTTATTATTTGATTCTCTAATAATCGTATTTTAGTTGGTACCTGGAATTTATTTTATTAATTTTATTTAATTCTCATCAATGCTAATATCTTCAATAATAATAAGTGTATTATTAAGAAACTAAGTTTAATAATATTGTTTACATAAGTATTTGTATTTATTATGTTTAGTATTTCAGCATGCAATCTCATTGGTTGAGAATTAGATTTCCTCGAGCAAAAGGTTTTTTAATTGAAGGCAATTTGAGATTAAGCATTTATGGATATTTTAATTGATGATAATATTTCTATTCTCTAAATGTTGGCATATAATATATTACAAAACGTATTCAGCGAAAATGACACCTGGATTATTAAGCAGGTGAGAACCGATCACCATTGTCAATGGAGGAAAAAGTTATGGATGCATTATATTT
>JAJTWR010000332.1:845000-915000 GCA_021613335.1 Whitmania pigra
ATTGTTCGTTCACATTCATCTCAGCAACAATGTCTGTTAACAGGCGATTCTGCTGTTGTATTTGTTGTTATTGTTGGTGATGGTTATGATGATTGAGACATAATGTTCACATCGAAACGTACAATTACTAGTAATAATAATAATAATAATAGCAGTAGTAATAGATTCTCCATATATTGTCCAAATCATGACAATAATTATATAAATAAAAATATAAATAAATGATGGTGGCGATGACTTTGACAACGAGGATGATGATGATGATAATAATAAAGATAATTACGATATTAAATATTTGTATTTCTTTTACATTTTACGACATTAAATCCACTCGGCATAAATAAATACGTAATTGAAGTAATAATAATAATAACGGAAGTAATAATAATAATAATACATATCCATAGAGCAACTATTTACTTAATCTTTGAAAGTTTATGTTATTTTAAATATAAACCTTTAAATATTTTAACCCTGTGGATTTCTATGAAATTGTAATAATTTCAAATCAAATTATAATAAATATGTATCAAATTATAGATTAATTTAATTCAAACTGTTTTTAATTTAAATAAAATTCTATTCGTAGGAAAATGTAATAATTTATTTGTTTTCAAAAACCTCACCCATCATTTAGCGCCATCTCCTTAAACCAAGCGCGGCATCCTTACTTTTCAACCCCGACTTGATGAGTGAAGAATTGAATATTTGCAAATTTTTAAGTTCATTGTTTTACGTTAAAAGTCCGATTAAATGTCATTTTATTTGAAGAGTCAACAATTTGTCACATTCAACAGTTATTCCGGCTTATAACTCGATTGCTGTAATAATACTGTCTGAACGGCCCTAGTCACGTCTCATTGGCTGCTATAAATAAATATCGTTATAATAAATAATGTATGCACTTGGTTATCAATCTTTCTAATCCAACTCTTCGCTAGGAGCAAATAAGTAAACAGAGAAAGAAATTGTTTTTGTATCATCCATTGACGTTGTATTGCAGTAGTGATGCTTCATCGCATCATAGTTATTACATCGTGTTACGACATTTACAGTTTCGGATTCAAAGGTGATAGGGTGTTGCTACTGTTCAAGGACACCTCACCAATCAGAAACCATTTTTTTTGTTTGAAAGGGGTTTTTGACTGCCAACTGATTTCCTATGCCTTGGTAAATCCGACCCTGGATATTTATTGCATTATGTTGTAACAGTTAATGATAGTGATTTTGTACCACCGTGATGTTGTATCAAGCCAACTTAGTATCCATTATATAGATTGTTGAATCACAAAGTTGTCAACAGAAGCAAAAGAATTTTAATATTTTAGTAATGATGATGCTGGAAAGGATTCTTTGAAAGTTCTGCAAATATTTTGATACAATACAAATATTTTTTTATATTTTTCTTAAGATAGTTTAAGCTAAAGCGATACTTTTGAGAAACAAAAAACAACAACTAAAACTCAAAAATTGATTAATTAAGACTAAAAGTATTTGTAATTAATTTAAAAACATTTAAAAAGCAACAAATCAGAAGAGGAATCATAGTTTGCGGTGGAAGAATTCGTGCGTGTTGGAAGGAGATAAGTAGGAAAGAATTAATTCAATTAGAAGCTATGATTGATTAATTGTCCTTACCCGCCTGTGTAAGAGAACAATTTGAAGCAGAAATGCGGAGTTATCAGCATTTCCTACCTGTTTCCTTCAACTTCTTTGAGTGGATGATGTTTGCACGTTCATCATCTTATTGCTCAATCGTTTTACATAAAGTTGCTTCCAAACACTCTGACCTTCCCTCAAAAATTGCCCAAGGGTTTGTCAGGAAGCTCTGAACCTCCCACTGCGTGCTTAATGAGATGTGCAGAAACACGTGCAACTAACCAGCGATATGAATTGAATGCCCTCAGTCGTTTCACTCGTCGAAAGAGCTGGGGGAGAAAAAATCAGATACACGCTAATAAATTGGTCGAGTAGAGAAAATTGGACGAAAGGTTCGGATCGGGGAGTGATCTAAAAAAGAGACATAAGTGAGATGTTGAAATGAAAGGAAAGTGGACAAAAGAAACCCTCATTTTGTATCGACGTCGACCTTTGCTTTGATCTTGCCAATCCACCCCTGAACAATTATCTCGTTAGAAAATTAGTCAAAGTGAATGGGTCGAGAACAATTATAAATCCATCAGATGTCCATTTGATTGCTGCCTTCTCTGGTGGGTTTGTGGGCAGATCATCCTCATTACATCTCACCACGACCACGTGTTTGAAGTCTCCTAGACCGACTATCGAAAGCAATATGACTTCAATTTTAAAGTAATTCATTTATTTGATTGTCATGCGAGTTGTTTCCATTGTATTAATATTTCAATCAATGAAAATTAAGCCAATTTTAATTTCAAAAGGCTTACTAATTTCCTAACTGAAAAGCACCTAAAGAATTGTAAGCATAACTTAATTTTTGCATTAATAAATGAAAACAACAAAACCAAGTCAGAGGCTGATTGATCTAAAAGAAAAATGCAAATGAAAGGCACATCTGATCAGATGAGTGGACGGAAAGCGAAGAACAGAGGGGCGTATTGTGTTGCAAAAACAACGCACTCCTGGTCAATGATTGAATTAGCTTCCGACCGAGCCGATGTTTGAACCGATGTTCTTGGAAACAGTAGATAAACAAAAACATGCAGGTTCGTGCGCATATTATATAAACAAAACACGTGCATTTCATCGTGCAAACCCAGGTCATGTAAGATGCTTTCATCGCAAGCGTTCATCTCGAATTGCCAAACTGAATCACAAGTTTAGATTTAAATAAATCCTCTTTTCTTATTTTAAAAGTTTTGCAAAATAAAGTAGGAAAAATCCAATGAATAGTTTCTTCAGCAAATCATTGACGTCATCGACGTAATCTCCTAAACCAACTGAAGGTGAAGGACAGATCCACTTCTTCCACCTTTGGAGAGGTAAACAAGGTTAGAAGTATCGATTGAAGCATGTTAACGTCTCTTAGCAAGCATGCGATGTCACACAGATGGAGCTTTCTCTCCTTTCAATGGCCGCTATCTCAGTGAGAAATGCAGTATTTACAAATCATCGTCCATTGAAAATAATAAAATCATAACCGATATTGGGGTGGACTACTTTATTTGTGCACCCTCGTTCTTTATCTCCTCCGACCTATCAATTTAAAGCTAGCACCCTATCGTTAAGAAACAAAACTATCAAGTATTTCGTCAGTATTTTGGAACTTATATTTAGCCCGCTTGTGGAAAATTTGAGAAAAATGTTAATGAAATCATCCAGATGTTCGTTGAGCACCAAACCAATAACTCGATAGATTCACGCTATTCGTAAACCGTTTTTCAGCGAAGCGCTTTTCCAGCAGAACTTAATAATTGCAAGTATCACTTAACGACAAGTAATAACTATGAAACGTCCACAGGTATTCCTCAATAGTGCTCACCACCAAACCTAGAAGTACTAAGTTTTATGGCCTTTAGGATTGTGGTAAACCATTTTAAGGAAATGAGATTTGATAAATTTGCTTGCCTAAGACAGAAAGAGTCTTTACATTTGTTGTGCAAGTTTTTTATTTTTGAAGGAATAAACGTTCGAGAAAAATTTAGATTTCAAAACTAAAATCCTTCAATTGTAGGCTCAACCAGCCAACATAACGTCTGGCAATCAAGTCAGGCCAAGTCAACTCAGCACTTGGGATATACTTTTTCTGGCATTTAACTTTCAGTGTCTTGTACAATTCTATCTCCTTTTTAGCAGTTTTTGTCAAATCATTAAAAGCATGTGATTCAATTTCTTCTGGGAATTTCTCAAGAAACTCAAAACTCTGGCAACTTAAGTCAGTAGTTGAGAATTCAGACATCTTAAACTTGTCATTGTGATGATGATGATGATGGTGATTGTAATGACGATGCAAACTGTGATGATAGTGGGAATGTCTCGAGTGATGATGATTCGATCTGCTGCTCCTAGGACCGGGAGCGACCTCTCGCGCCAAGTCTGCGAACAATTTCTGGACCTCAGACAGGCATGCCTTCCTTTGACAAATTTCAAGGATGACAATTACAATGAATCGCCTGCAAAAAAGTAATTGTATTTTTATTTACTAAACTTTAAATTTTATGAATGTTAAAGTCAATTAGACACATATTCAAATACCAATGTGATAAAATGAAATGGCATTAATAATCATAACAGATAGACCTTGGTCATAATTTCAAGCTGTGTTTATGTAGCCTATGACTGTAAACATAATGTGCCTTATAAATTAATTATTAATACTTTATTATTATTATTATTATTATTATCATCATCATCTTCATCAATCTGTAAGAACATTCTAAAACCTCCCAAGACATCTCACTTGTGATACCAAAGTGATTCAAATCCATCGTAAAAGTTCAGCAGTTCACAAATGAATCGTGACTCTCCTGTCACCATGGCAGCAAATCCTTTGTAACTGTTGGTCTGAAGTTGCAAGAAATTCATCAACAAGTTCCGTCTATAGTTGAAGGCGGAGTTGTCTGAAAGGTTCACCGAAAGAAATTTGGCATTGTTTTCCATTTCCCTTTCAACATTCTGCAATAAAAAAACATTTCTGAAATTTGGTCAAGTTTTGAAATATAAATGCATGAACTACATTACTGCTTATCAACTCATAGCAAAAGCATTTGAATCCATATTTAACACATTATGAATAAGTTCTTAAGCTAAAAAAACAAACAAAACATGTTAACAATGTAATAGTTTAAATGATTTAGTATCCAATTAACAATATTTAAATGTAAAATGACTACACCAGAAGTAAGGGACCTTTAATTGGTGACAGGAAAAGTTATTTAGCACCCAGAATCTATGATTCCACGCAGGCTGGTTGTTTGGATGCCTCAAAGAACATTTCGAGCAGAGATCCAATTCTTTACCCAGCCTTTTGCATTTTTCACATGTTTTATCACAAGTCGACATGAGGCAGACATTCTCAGAAAAGTGACTGATGCTTGGAGTAGCGATCAATTGCTGAAGCAGCCATTTCCTGTCAAGCGAATTTAAAAAAGGTGAAAGTCAATTTTTAAGGACAGCAACAAATGACATTTTCCCCTTTGGGAAACTATGCATTTCATTTCAAATTAAACCTGTGAAAAAATACTTCTGAACTCTTTGGATTTCTGGATAAAATAAGAGCAGATAGATTCAGTTCATCCAAGAGATAAACCTTCCCTTTACTAGTAAAATCTTTCCTTAAAATAATTGAACATAAATTACATATTTTACAACAAATAAAGAGCATGAAAACATTTAAATGAGAATGAAATATAAATAAAAAATAGTTAGAAAGTTTGCAGATTCATTAAATGCAGGAAAAAACAAATCATTAAACATTGCAAATATGGAAGCTAGAGTCCACCTAACCTGACATTCCAAGCTGTGGCATTGTCAGAAATGCATAAAAGCAGACATTTGGTTAGTTTTTCTAGAGTATCTTCACAAACAAGTAAAGAAAGAATTGCATTATATTCTAAGCGATGTTCTCAATTAAAAACATTTTAGTTTAATTTACACTTTACCTGAATATATAATATCTTTTGTAATTCGTTTCAATTTTGAAAATTCTTCATTTAACCATACGGACAAAAATTTGATTGTTTTTAATTCTATTCCAAGTTTGTCTTCTGCCAGCACAAATGGTAAACCATCAGCCTCCCCAATAATAAAATCATATTCTCCTCTACAAATTTATGCAATCATAAAAATATTATTAGAACATTAATAATAAATATTAACATCGTTGGATTCTCTTCCAAAATGGCAGATAACTTCTTAAATAAACAGGACCCATCCAACGCAGCAGCCACACCTGACTCCATCGGCTTGCCCACAACATAAACAAATGGCAGTATTGGTATTATGTGATTGGTATTTAAATATTTGTTTTTAATATGTTAACAATTTAAAATTAAAGAAATATTACTAGCTCCATACAAACAATAAATATTTTGAGAATATTGTTATTATAAATTTACATCAAAAATAAAATTAACAACAATAATAATAATCCATAAAAAATAATTAAAAAATAATCAATAATAATATTTTTTAATAGTGTATTGTTTACTTTTATCCATTAACTTTGCTAATTTTAAATTACCAAATTGGTTTTGAGCGATGATTTTGTGTGGTCGATGCGAAAGACGCTTTTAAAGTTTTCTGAAGTAACAATTTAATCATATGTTAATGAATACCGATATCACCATTTTATTCGGTAGCCAAACCGGTAATTCAGAAGATGTTGCTCACAGAATTGCAAGAGAGGCTAAAAAACGCCACAAGTCAGTCTACATTTCAGCACTTGATGATTATGATTTGGTACGTTTTTACATTTCTTATTTAGAATTGTCACTTTGTTATATAAGAGGCTAAATACAGATTCATTTTTATATTTCGCTTTTTAGAGTTGTCTTCCAGAAGAAGATCATGTTGTATTTGTTGTTGCTACAACTGGCTGTGGTGATCCACCAGACAACATGAAAGTAAAGTTATTTAACAATTTCCCCTTTATTAGATTTAGTTTTAGTTTTCAGAATTGAATAGTTTTACACTTCTTCAGAAAAATAACTTTGACTTGATAAACATATCAGTATCTTGTGATCCTAATCATTTTGATTGTCAGCATTTGCAACATATTGACGTGCAATTTTGTGGCCTTGGCAATTTTTAATATTGGGATTTATAATCTTTACAGCATTTTTGGAAGTTTGTCTGGAGAAGTGCTCTTCCTTTAGATTCCCTGAAGAAGGTGAAGTTTGCTGTTCTGGGTTTAGGTGACTCTTCATACCAAAAGTAAGAAGTGTTGCTATTGCTTATAATAATATTCTTGCATATTTCCATTTTAAAGCTAGAGATACTTAATATGGTCCTCCAACTTCTAACAGTATTTATATCATTTTTATTGATTTAATGATTTGGATGAAAGTATTGAAATTATTGAAGACATTATGTTAATGTATTCTCTTTCACAGATTCAATATAGTGGCAAAGAAATTGTACAAAAGGTTGGCACAGTTGGGTGCTGAATCTGTGATGCCTTGTTGCTTAGGAGATGATCAACATGACATGGGGTTTGCTCATGATTTAGTTTTAGAAATATTTATTAATTGATTTTAATTGATTAATTGAAATTGATAAAAGATATAATGCAGCTGTGAATCCATGGCTGAATGATTTCTGGGATCAATATTTGATGGAACATCCCATACCCAGTGGATTGTCAATTCTTCCACCGAATCACCTGTAAGCTTTTGTAATGGTGATTTATGGCTTTAATCTAAGTGATTCACAATAATGACCATGGCTTGTTTTACAGACTTCCTCCAAAATTCAAGATTAAACGTAGCGACCAAGAAGATTGTTTGGATTCAAATGTTAACCCAATCAGTTAGACTCTTAATTTTATGTTTACACATTCTGAAGTCTCGTTTCATGCGTGTTGTATGTGTACGAAGATTCTAAGCTAAAGACCTTCGAGGTTCCAGTTCTTTCAAATCGAAGGGTAACGTCTGTAGACCACTGGCAGGATGTTCGACTTGTGACTCTCGACATCGCAGGATTAAATATCCAGTAAGCGTTTCTCTCTCCAGCCTGATAAATAGCATGTAATAATAATAACTTTATCATCATAATTAGTTGCTTTTTCTAGATATGCTCCTGGAGACCTGTGTTCTGTTTATCCTAAGAACTCTGAAGATAGCGTGTTGAAGTTTGCAGAGTTATTCCATTTTAATCTCGACGAGCTCTTCACTTTGGAATGCACAGACACGTCACCACCCACAGCAAATCCTACAGGTTATCGGTTGATCTTTGCAACTCCCTGCTAATGTTGAACCAGTGACTAGATTCATCGTCACCCATGCACCAGCAGGAATTTACAATGGCCAACAATGCAACCTCAGGTTTCTTCTTGAAAATTATTTGGACATTTGTGGTTCTCCCAAGCAGTATTTTTGGGAAGTTTTGGCTGCTCTGTCCAGTGGAGTAGAGGATGAAAATTACGAAGGTGAATTTATAATTCGAAAATGTGGTTTTGTTAGGAGTTGAATTCCTGGCAAGCTCATAAGAATTTTTTTACTTTGGCAATATTATGGTCATTTTTATAAGGAATAGAATGATAATGTTATTAAGTGACAATGTTGTTGACACTTTCAGTCAGTCAAGTAATTGTAAATTATTTATGAATATGCTTTCAAAGGCAGTGAAAATGAAGTTAAAAATATTGATGGAAGTGATTTGTCGGTGGAAAGGGATAAACTGTTGGAATTTTTGACCCCTGAAGGACAGGTATCATCATTATCACTAATGCAACAACATTTGTTATCAATCTGATTTTGTTAAAATGACAAAACTTATTAAATATTAATTTGATTTGCTTGAACTCAAAGGATGACTTGTTTACTTATTGCTACCGTCCAAGAAGAACCATATTGGAGGTTGGTATTAAATTAAGATTCTTAAATGTTATTAGCCATTGGTTGTTGTTTGCTCATTAACAATTTAAAATTTAAAGGTGCTTTCAGACTTTCCTCAAACAAGGCTCAGGCTGACTCTGCCTTACCTGCTTGATATCATCCCACCAATGAGACCGCGGGCTTTCAGTATTGCTTCTTCGCAATTGGTCTGTATTTTTATATACTTTCCATGTATATTTTTTTGTATACTTGTTGATATTTTGCTTGCATTGAATGAGGTTTTCCACCTCCATTCTGCTTCTCTAGCACTCGCACGGAATGAATAACATTATTTCGGTTTTCCGTTCAAATAATTTCAGATGAATCCAAATGAACTGCAAGTTCTGGTGGCAGTGGTTTCCTATAAAACCAGATTAGTTCAACCGAGGAAGGGATTGTGCTCAAACTATCTTGCCAATCTCGTTCCTTGTCAAGGTGAGACATTTTGATACAATTTTCAAGTTTATACATTTTATTGCGAAGCGAGCGAGTGGGAAGGGTCAAATGTCTCGGATTGCTACTAATTTGGTTTATTCTAGTGTTTTTCTTAGAAAAAACTCGATAAAATTAGTATCATTAGACTCGTCGTCGTCTTCCGCTTCTGCCGGTGCTTAAATTTTTCGATATCAGTGGATTGTTTTTGCGTGGCTTTCGTTTGTTCCATTGTTTAGTTTTCGCGACTCGACACTCCCCTGTAAAATGTCGCGCAAGAATGCAAAGTGCGAGGAGTTCGATGAGGCTACGGTTGATAATTTGGCTGACAAAATCAAAGCAAAGATTGTGAAATCTATAAGGGAGATGATCAGAGAGGAGATGCCTGGTCTGGTTAAATCTGCGGTCAAGGAGGAGATGAAAACATTGATTGGTAAAGTGAGCGAGCTCAGCGAGGAAAACATTCGCCTCAAGGCGAGGATAGACGCAGTCGAAACACAGTTGAGAGCCAACAATCTGGTAATCTATGGATTGCCTGATGCGTCTTTGGCTGAAGTGGTCGCTACATCCTCCGGTGACGGGACGAGTCGGGAGCGGGGAATGAATCGAAGAGATACAGTTCAGGCAATTATCAATTGCTGCAACTCAAAACTTGGCGCAAATATCTCAGAGGGCGACATACACTCTGGCTACAGGATTCCCAGCAAAAGTGGCCCTCGCCCAATAGTTGTCACCTTCGCTTCAAAGATGGTCAGAGACAGAGTCTATGCTCTGAGAAAAGCCCTGCACAAGGATAGAACATCAAAGATCTACATCAACGAACACTTAACCAAGCCAAACTCAGAAATCTTTGCTAGAGCCAGGAAACTTGTAAAGGACAAAAAACTTTTATCAGCATGGACATGGAATGGTCACGTCTACTTGAAGAGAGGTGAAAACTCAGGACCAACTCGAGTTCAAAACCTCCTTGACCTGGAAAAATACTAACTTCTTTTTGTTTTGATGTTGGTGTTTTGCTTTTCTTTTCCTCTCATCGTGGAGTCTCTGTTTATTGAAGAAGATAAACTTTCAGTTATATTTGTCTCCGCTATTGATCCCGTGAACTTAGACCACGTTTCAACGGTTTTGGCTGATATGAATACGATTTATGTTACATCTGTTGTGGGGAGGGACCACAAGTTCGAGAAAAGTTTGAGAAATGGCGGACTTTGATTTTTCTTCATCTGACCCGGATGCCTACCTGCCGGAATTCTACGAGGTTGCAAATTATGTTACAACTAAAAATATGGCCAAAATTTGTAACTCAGATCTTTCCCTAATGCACATTAACTGCAGAAGCATCTCAAATAAACTCCAGGAAGTAGAATTGCTGTTATCTTCTTATCATGCAGAAATCCTCGGCGTCAGTGAAACTTGGCTGAAAAATGGTGATCCTATTCCTGTTATTGATGGTTACAAATTTGTTTTGAAAAACAGGGACCGTGGCCTAGGAGGAGGCGTTGGTTTTTTCATCCAAGACAATATTAAATTCAATCTCATTGACACGACCAACTGGAAATTTGAAGGTTTTGAATATCAACTAATCTCAATCAGCCAACGTAGAAGGGAAAACATTGTTGTCGCAATTATTTATCGCCCACCTGGAAACAGCTTAAAATCTTTTAACAAAGAGTTTTCAGAATTCTTGTCTTATACGATTAAAGACAACAAAAAGACCATAATAATGGGCGACTTCAACATTAATCTATTAGCAATTGAAAGCAGTCAACCCACTAATGAATTTTTAAACATCCTCCACTCCTTTTTCATGATGCCTGTGTTTCTCAAACCCACAAGAATTGGACCCTCATCTGCCACTCTTATAGACAATATTTTCACAAATATCTCTCTCAGCAAATGCATCTCCAAGATAATTATTGATGATATTTCGGATCACTTCCCTCTCCACATCAACATCAAACTACATGAGACTATTAAAATAGTGGAGCCCCCAAAGCTGCACAGAAAACAAGATAGACAAACAAAACTGAAATTTAAAGAATGCTTGACTGAGGTGGACTGGTCTGATGTGACCAGAGAATGTGAATCCCAAAATATATCTCATGCCTACAAACTTTTTCTATCGAAATATCAAAGTCTATACAATCATTGTTTTCCTTGACAACTGTCGGTTCTCAATCCAGAATTAAAAAACAGGAATGGATGACCCCCGCCCTCCTAAAATCTTGCAAAGTAAAAAGCAAACTGTACAAGACATATCTAAAGAATCCAACTCCAGAAAACAAGATCAAATTCACAAAGTACAGAAACAGATTCAAAACTATCAAGCAAGCTATAATTCGCCAACATTTCTCATCAAAATTCCTGAGACAACAGGGAAATCCAAAAGGTACTTGGAACATCATAAAAAGTATTTTGTCTAGAGGCAGCAAATCAGTTGAAGCTCCCGACATATTCTATTCAGACGACGGATGCGAACTAAACTCCCCAACTGAAATAGCTGAACAATTCAACAAACATTTTTCCGATCTTGGTCCAAACTTGGCAAAGAAAATCATCCCTCCATCCAAATCCTTCCATGAATTCCTTACGAGATCTCCCACTCCCACAATGTCTTTTTTCCCTGTTTCGCCAGATGAGATCATCCAAATAGTTAAAGAATTGAAGACCTCCCATAGCTGTGGTCTTGATGGTATTGATCCTTGTATTGCTGGCGAATTCATCCCATTGATCTCTAATATTCTCAGCTCTCTGATCAATTGTTCACTGTCGTCCGGGAATGTACCAGATGACTTAAAATTGGCCAAAGTGATTCCATTGCATAAATCCGGTGATCTGAACAGGATCTGCAATTACAGACCTATCTCAATTCTGCCATATTTTTCAAAAATTTTCGAAAAGGCCGTATATCGTCGAGTTGAATCCTTCTTATCAAGGTTTAGTCTGCTCAATAACAAACAATTCGGATTTCGAAAAAATCACTCAACATATATGCCTCTACTCTTACTTTATTCGAAAATTGCCGACGCTCTGGACCGTGGTGAGTTCACCATCGGTGTGTTTCTCGATCTATCAAAGGCATTTGATACCGTAAATCATGAGATACTTTTGTCGAAACTTTATCATTACGGTTTGCGTGGTTGTGTTTTGAAGTGGTTCACCAGTTATTTGTCGGGTCGTAAACAATTGACAGAATTTAATGGGTTTGAATCTTCGTTTAGTGACGTAGCTTGTGGCGTTCCTCAAGGGTCTATTCTTGGCCCCTTGCTATTCATAATTTATATTAACGATTTACATAACTCATCATCTTTACTTACATTTTTATTATTCGCAGACGATACAAATGTATTTGCTTCTGGCAAAAATCTCAATGACTTAATTATCAATAGGGAGTTAACAAATGTTGACACTTGGTTTCGCGCCAATAAGTTATCTTTAAATGTCGACAAGACAAATTTTATGCTGTTTTGCTCAAAAAATAAGGACAGAACCCATAGTATTCAACCTTGCATCAACAACTTACAGATTAAACATGTCACCTCTACCAAATTCCTCGGCATTATTATCGATGATAGATTAAACTGGTTTTTGCATATCAATTACGTTGCCTCCAAAATTTCAAAAAACATTGGCATCATGTCAAGGGTCTCTTCATTTGTTGATAAAAAAATTCTCATTATGCTTTATTATTCTTTAATATATCCTTATCTCATCTATTGTAATATCGCCTGGGCCTCTACCTATCCCTCTAAACTTATCCACTTACTTACACTCCAAAAAAGAATAATTCGTACTATATTTCGTCTCCATCCACGTGCCCATACAAAGGACTTTTTTATTTCAAATGGACTTCTAAATATATATCAGATCAATAAATTCCAAACTTGCCTCTTCATATACAATTATGAACATAACTTGCTGCCTCCATCCTTTAATAATATGTTTTTCAAATCATCAGATGTCCACTCTTACAATCTTAGATCATCCAATCAATTGAGATCTGAATTTTCCCGTACCACCTTCAAAAAATTCTCCATATGTTGCAAAGGTCCACTCTTGTTCTCCTCTCTGCCGTCGTCCCTTGTTTCTCTAAACAGTTCCTCACTATTTAAATCCCATCTTAAAAAACACATTCTATCCACCTGTTGAACCTGTTATCCACATTTCCACCTTATTCATTTTATTATCCTGGTTTTTTCCTCGTTGATTACATCGCTTATTCATTATTCCGATTATTCATCGTCTCTCAGTTGTTGCCATTAATTTTCACCTGTCGTTACCATTAGAAGTTTATATATATGCAAAGACCCTTTCAAACGCCCCTTTAAATTTGTCAAATTGAAACAACCTATCCCCTAGACGGGAATTAATTCCCTTGGGATAGTTCATTAATGAATTTGTGAATCTTTTTTTGGTGTGATTTTTTTTTTGGCTATTTGAATATAGTTTTTTGAAAATAAACGAATTCAAACCTGAAAAAATTATGTATAAAACATATTGAATTGAAAGCCAAATGTTTTTATGAGAATATAAACATATGTTGATATGACTTATAATTGTTTCTTAAGAATCTCTGTAATAAGTTAACTAACTGGCATCAATGTGACATCATTTTTGAAAGATAAAGTCAGAATAAAAATTGATCGTGGCACTCTGAAGTTTCCCAGAGGAGACGAGCCCATAATAATGGTCGGCCCAGGTACTGGTTGTGCTCCATTCAGAAGTTTTATTGATCAGAGGTCTTCTACATCCATTGGAGGTAGGCTTTTATTTCATGCAAATCTGTGTGCTTGTTGTGTTGTTGGGAAATCTCTGAGTAAGTGAGGACTGGAAAGTGCTTTCTTATTTTAAGGGAAACTCATTTTGGATATTTATTATTTATTATTTTATACACGGCCTGGCAAATGCTTGCCATGCAGGATTGGGATTTGGAGTTGTTGCGGGTGACACGCATGCTAAATTGTGCTAGTGCGAGAGCTAGGAATGGTAACTGACATTGTTCATTGTAGTTGTGTTTTGAGTAAGGTGAATAAAGTAGTTTATTGTTACTGTCGTTGTATGGCAGATTAAACTGCAGGATGTAGTAGTTGTGATAATTAATATGTACATTTTTATAAATTATTATAAAAATATTGCTGATATGTAAAAGTTTCAAATTATGCATAATTATGGAATATATTCTAGAATTTTATAACCATAGATAAAGATTAATTTTGTATTATGTGGTCTGTCAAGTTTCTCCACTCGAAGTCCTTAACAGGTAGTACCGCTGCCATCACCAACCCCAAGTTCTTCAACTAATTGACCTTAAATAATAATTATTATTTTAAATCATCTTCGCTTAGAAGCTAAGATAACATTGGCTAGCTTAAACAAGTAATTGATATCTAATGAAACGTACCCGCAAGTGCCTTAGACACAAATATGACGTGGTCTTAGAAGTATCCTAAGATTGTTGTTTTTCTTGCAGGTTGTTACTTGTTTTTTGGCTGTAGGAATTCCAAGAAAGATTTTTTCTTCCAAGATGAGTGGAAGAAAAAGGAGGAAGATAACTTATTGAGAGTTTTTCCAGCATTTTCTAGAGATCAGGTCGGTCATTAATGGAAGTTTCTTACCAGCCCCACCCTTCTACCTTTTATGTAATGCTCAATTGATGTTTCAAATATTATTAATGCTACTGATGTTTCATGCAGGAGGAAAAAGTTTATGTTCAACATGTTATAGCCAAACAAGGACCTTTATTGTGTGAACTCTTGCTCCAAAGAAATGCTTATTTTATTCTTGCTGGGTTTGTTTAGTTTTAGTATTTGTATTTGGCATTTCAGAATTGTTTTGATTCTCGCTTAATTTGTTACGACGACAGAAATTCAAAGAACATGCCAGAAAGCGTCAGGGATGCCATAATAGATGTTTTATCTGCAGACGGTTGCATGGCCAAGCGGGATTCAGAATCTTACTTAATTAAAATGGAGAAGGATGGAAGATACCAGACAGAAACATGGTCATGAAATTTCGCATAATTTTCGATAAGATGAAACATTTTTTAAAAATAAAGGATTGTATCATTTCCACTTTTTGCTGATTTTTTGTAAAATCAAAAATTCTGAGTTTTAAATGAGACGTCGCTTGAAATTCTGGCAGTTACTGAAGCCACAACGCAAGCTTTTTGTATAAGCTACAATTAGCTTATATGCTAGCTAATATTCAAGATGAGTGTTGCTTAAAGACAATTCTCGGCGCCCTGAGGGTAATATTTAATTTTAGCCAATTTTTGCTTTGCGTCGAAGCATGAAGCGGAAGTAAATTCACTAATCAATCTCAATATGGTTACTAAAAGCTGAGATTCGCAAAGTTGAGGGACTTGAAACTATCAGGTTGATTCCTGACATTCTCGGGGGATGGGCCACATCCGTTGATGGGTGGCCCTGTCGTTTAATTCCCCATTTAAACAATCTTCATTGCATCACTCAATATGCTTATAAAACAATGATTTAAAGAAATGAGAAGTGTTATCTGAAAGATGGGAGTAGTAATAAAAATGTTGCTTCACAAAGTATAATAAATTTGAAATCGAACATTCCTGCATTTAGAGTTCATACCTTTTAACTTTTATTGCTAGTGACGTGTATGTAAATATCATTAAATAAACTAAAGTTCAAAACAAAAAATGGAAAAATTTTTATAATAATAAATAGCGAGCTGAACCATAGGCGCGATACGATATTAGTTAAAAAGAAAACAATTAGTTGAAAAAGATTTGAAAATAAACCTATGATTAGTTCTTTATTTAAATATTAAACATGTCTAGCAGTGCCAGCGAAATCCAGCAACACTCAAGCAGGACTGATAATAAATCGAAAGGGAAGTCTCGCACAGCAGATAAAACCGCCGCCAGCAAGTTTAAACAAGATCCAAAAAAAAAATCATTACACCATTCTAAAAATGATTCCTTGAAAAGTTCTTCTGGTAAGACAACTTCGGAGGAAGGAGGCCGCCGTAGACATGGCCGTAGTAAAGAGAGTAAGGACCTAGTAAAAAGTATGATTCTTCAATCAATAGAAAAAACAGGTGGAACAAGCGCAACAGGTAAAGAAACGCCTGCTTCTGGAGCTACAATTTTGTACAAGGTGAGTGGTGACAAGTTGTCCTTCGCTTCTTTCGATCCTTATTATCCTACAATCGGTGCGAGGAGAACCCGGAAAAAGCCCTTTTTACCAGCGGTCCAGGAGGCCCGCCTAAGCGCCCACAAGAAACATAGGCTGATCAACACAGCCGATGCAGTTCAAAAGAATCAACGAGTAATTGTTAAAAACGAAGCATTTAAATTGAATGAACTTTTGAAAGAAAGTACAGAAGAAGTTGAATTCAGTTCTGCTTTATTTGAAGACTCGTTCGATGATATCGCAAGAAAAAACGAGCAAGCTCTTAGACAGAAATTAAAGAAAGACCTTAAAGGAAAAAAGTCACTAAAGAAAGAAACCGAGGAAAAGGTTGAGGCACAACCCGAGGAAAAACCAAAGCCAGACGAAAAAGAACCATCACTAGTACCATCCAAAAAAATAACAGAAGATGCAAAATCAAAAGAAACATCCAAACAAACCTCCAAAGAGACTCAGGAAGTATCAAAAACAGTAACTACATCGGAGAAAGACAGTTCTCAAAAAACAGAGGAGACAAAAGAAGTTGGAATTCCTGGCTCAACTAAAAAGGAGTTAAAGGAATCAAAAGGAGCACTTGCTGAAAGTCTCGCAAAATCAGAAGCCCAAGAAGGGCCTGCTAAAAAAGCCTCTGAAAAAACCACTTCAAAAGCTCCTGAAAAAACCACTTCAAAAGCTCCTGAGAAAACATCCTCAAAAGCTCCTGAGAAAACATCCTCAAAAGTTCCTGAAAAAACATCTGCAAAAGCTCTTGAAAAAACATTTGCAAAAGCTCCTGTAAAAACCAGTGTAAAAGCTTCTACACCAGTATCCGAAACTTTGTCGTACGGAGAAAGAAAGGAGATCGGAGGAAGCATTTCGGCCGAAGCGAGCGATGTAACTTCAAAACCTGGTAAATCGCCTTCTGCGGATCGTGCGATGTCCAAAGATTTATCCAGAAAACCTGGAAGCCTACACGGTGTAAGCGCTGGACCCGTTGCGACAAGCGAGGCAAGGAAAAGAACTGAAGCCAAACCGGGCGAAAAGCCAAGGTCGCGCGCAGCACCAACCAGTTCTGGGGAACCGGCAGAGCAGTCAGAAGAACCATATGCTAAAAAGCCTTATACTGAGCGTGGAACTCTGGCCAAGAAGGAATCGTCTCAACTTTTTTTTGTGCCCAAAAAGAAGTCTCAGGAACGTCTTCCAACTGTAAAACGTAGCAAGAGAATGAGCAAACATGCCTCGCCGTTCTCTCCATACTACATTCGCCCAGCCGAGGGTTCGGTTTCATCATCTTCCGTCACAAGCGATGAAAGGGGACGACCTCATCCCTCCGGCCTTTCATTCTCCAGCTTTTGTTTCCTTTATCAGGTATTTTGTCGCGTCATTCCCTAATTATTTCATTGACTCTGACCTCACATTTACATTCCGACCTTTTCAGCATTACCAAGCCGTCAATGAAGAAATCGCTTGCTGCTGTGAGACTAAACTGTCACTAGCAGAGCTTCAGTCAAGGTAAGCAGATACATTCTCTTTTTTCTGTTTATTTTTATGTATATTTATTATATATTTTTATTAATAAGATTCCAAATGCAATATAAATTGTTTAATTTTAGGTCGTGCAGAGAATTATGCGAGAGAGACGTTGATCGACGCCATGTTCATCACCCAACAGGTTTAACATTTTCTGAGTACAGGGTAGTTATGTCCTGATTGGATATTCACGAAGAAGCTTTTAAAACAACGTATGACATACTGATATTGTTTATCATTACCTTTCATTTAAGTCATCTTGTATAGTACTTTAAGTGTGACATCCAATTTATCAAAAAAGCTTCGAAGTCAATCATTTTTTTGATCTCACCATTGACTTACTGAGGCATGTCTTTGTACGCATACTACAGGATCATTTTGTATTAGAACGCGATAAGTAAATCTAATTTAAATTGTGCATCGATGGCGATATTGTTAAAGCAACTCTCCCGTGGCTGTGAGTTTTATTCAGTGAAACTAAATGCGTACCACGAAACGTTAACATTTTTACACGTTCTAACACCTTGACCAATTGTGTTATTTTATTTGAAACTAATAAAATCTCTTATAAATCTCTTGTCTTTTATCTTTTCAAATCTCTTCGAAAGTCTGACGAGATCAGTGAGGTGACTGCAACAGAACACTAGCAGTTTTTTTTAACACAGTAAATGTTAGTTGAGTTGATTACATATTTAAAAAAATTAATGTCAAACTTTAATGTCTTTCTTTGGTTGCATGAAAATGCCAATAAAAGAACAAAGAAAATTGTGGAAGGAATTAAGCAAGGGAAAAGGTTTATCAATGCCTACTTCGGAACTAGAAAGATTAGCCTCATAAAATAAAGAAAAAACATTTTAAATAAAACAATGCATAATGAAATTACGTATAATGCATTTATGTTCCAAATACATCCCCACAACAATTTTCACGAAATGACGAATGTTTACATCTCATCGAACAACATCGGATCCTCCAAATGAAATAAAAATCCTCTTCATATTTTTTGTGCTGCATCATTTCCACTTCAGGAAGATTGTTACCTAATTAACCTTTAATAACTTAATTATCAAAAGGAATCATCATCAACATAATAGTTTACGAATCTTTTGCGATGATCAACAGAAAATCATTCCACTGCAACAGAAACCATGAAAACCAAGGGACAAAGTTCGCCAATTAGTTTCATATTTTTACGGAAAATGTATTTAAAAATATAAAAATATGAAATCGAAAAATTTTCCTGCAGATAATAAAATAGCCCTTGACTCAAATAACAATTTCCAAGTAAGATGAAACATGTATTTGTCTGAATTTCATTTTCATCAGAATAGAATAAATGAAATAATTATAAATTACATTTCTGACATAACTTAAATAAAATAATAAATGAAATAATTATAAATTACATTTCTGACATAACTTAAATGAAATAATTATAAATTACATTTCTGACATAACTTAAATGAAATAATTATAAATTACATTTCTGACATAACTTAAATGAAATAATTATAAATTACATTTCTGACATAACGTAGAAAAACGAAAATAACCGACTCTCAGCATCACCTCATAAAACTTTATCTAACAGGTAACGTGTTTGTAAGTCTGTTCAGTAAGTTTTGTTAACAATCTAACTATTTGTTAATATTAGAAAGTTTAATTATTTTGAAAAATAATTTATGGCTCAAAATGGTGCAATAACTATAAATTTGTTAGTTGGTCTTTAGGATAATTATATCACAATGACTGAAGGTAAGTAATTCAGTCCAGGAAAGATGATGCATCAAAGCATGGCTTTAAATTCACTATTTGTTGTAGGAATTGTTTTATGATTGATGAAATTGAAATGAAATAAACAACCCATCAATTTAAACAATTCCTTGAAGATTCAGTGAAGTACAGTGCTGTCAAACAAGAGATGATCACATGTCACCTAGGAATCGTTTTTCAAGTTTCTACAAAGAACCAGGAGAATCACATGAAACAGCGAAGAAAGGGCCTTTGAACAGCCAGGAATACATGAATGCCTCTTTAAAGATGCCAAGAGAAAGCGAAAGTTTAAATAAATGCGCCAAACCTAAGAAAAAATATTCTGACTCCTCCAGTGCAAAAAGTAAAATGCTAAAAAAAATTCTGGATCTAATTATCGATGAAGATTGTGCCACGAACCGACACAAAAAAGTAAGCCATAAGCAAGGCCTAAAATGTCTAACTAAGGATGATTTAAAAGAAGAAAATATAGATCTACTGATTTATAAGTTGGAAAATTGTTTAAATAAATCTGTTGTTCATAAACTGGAAAACGTTTTGGATTTGCTCAAGCAAATAAAAAACGGCAGGACGAGGGCAGATTCACTCAGATGTTTTCCAGAAAAATATTTCGACGATGATTCCATTGAAGCTTCACTGAAATCAGATCATGATCCAGTTTATGACTATATGTTGTCCAATAAGTGTCAGCAGAAGCATGATTTCAACAAACCAGACTACGAACAATCGTTCAGAAAGCATAAAAAATTGATGGAACGAGACAGTTGTGAGATAGGTGTGAATATCAGCAACTCACCATCAACTGAAGATGAACATGCATCTCTGGAAGTGAAAGGCAGCTTTACTTCTGAAACTTCCAACAAAGGCAAATTGAAGAATGGATGCGGAGATGGCAAAAAATGTTCTGTGGCTGTGCAGTGTTCGCAGGACATAAAATACGCGACGATGTCGACCAACACATTCAAAGAGAGATCATTTCTGCGTGAGGAGATTGATTCTGATGATGTCTCAAATACGGGTGGCTGGATTTTATGCAAAAGTTTGTTAAGCTCAGCTTCCAATATCAGCATCATCACGACAAGACAGCAATTGATTTCCGCAACAGAAGGAAAAACCCAGTTCAACTGGGAAAGAATGTCCAGCTTCTATGAAGAACGCGATCAGAAGAAGACGTTTTCCAACGAGAGTGCCGCTAACAGAATCCAGCATTATGAATTTTATGACCCTAGTGCTGGTTTCAATGAAATATCAAAAATCGGGAATTACAGAGGGGGTGACCTTAAACAAGGAATGCAAAAAGTTGATTTGAAAAAGTCCGAAAGTTGCATAAAATTTCTCAAAGTTTGCCATGCTTGTCAAGCAAGAACTCAGAATCCAGAATCAAAAGTGAAAAAGAATCGCGTCAAAGTAAACATCGCAAAGAGGGGAACCAAAACCAACAATCATCGATGGTGTGAGGAAGAAAGAAATAAAAAAGTCCTGAATGACCCATTCGGCTTCAAGTTAACTGGAAAATACAAAGACAGAAAATATTGCAAGAACAAAAAGACTTGCAAGCAAAAGGTCAATGAATATAAAAGGCAAAGCTCCACATATTCGACTGGCTGTGAATATTTCTCTACAAAAGCCAAACCTAACACAGTAGAAAGCAAATGCGGAGGAAGCAGTGTTGTCAATTTTGGAAGTGATGGAAGTGATTCAGATTTCAAGGAAAACAAAATTGAAACCAAATCGACAAGTGTCTCAAGCTCGAATTTCAACGAAACAAAAAATAACGTCAACTATTGCCGAGCAAAATTGTTTTCCAGCAATTGCAACAGCAATTATGTTGACCAAGACGATGGAGAAAAACCTGAGAAGGTTATGGAATATTTCATGTTTCCAGAAAAGGAAGAAAATCCAGAAAATGAAGCGGAACTGGAGGAAGACGAGCAAGGAATGAACGAAGAAAATTCTCCAAAGTCTTCCAGCTCTGAAACGTCTCCAAAGTCTCCCAGCTCTAAAACGTCTCCAAAGTCTCCCAGCTCTGAAACGTCTCCAAAGTCTCCCAGCTCTGAAACGTCTCCAAAGTCTCCCAGCTCTGAAACGTCTCCAAAGTCTCCCAGCTCGGAAAATTCTCCAAAGTCTCCCAGCGAAGCTCGTTTCAGCAAGACGGACTCGAAAACTGATGAATTTATGGCAAGTTCTTCGAATGAGAAACTTTTAGTGAAGATAAAAAAGTCACTCCGATCGAGTATATCAGATTTTATCAAAAGGAAAGCCTCTAGAAGCAAAAGTTCCGCAAGTTTAAAAAGCGGTCATGACGAAATTCAACTACACAAACCAATTGATTCAATGAAAACTGGTAAAGCGAAAAAAATTATAGATTTCCTTGAAAAGGAATTAGACATTGACCATAACGACGCTTTTGTGTTGGTTTTCACGAATAGAGACGATTCAAAAGTGAAGGCCAAGCAAATTAGCGGAAGTAGGAACAGCATTAAAGTTCTGAATTTAAACAAAACGGAAGAGAAAGGCGATGCCCGAGGAAAATCCTCATTCAACGGATTGAATAAAAGAACAATAAGCTTCGATACGAAAACCACGACCATTGGTTTGAAGGCGGATGAAATGTACGAGCGAAAAGCATTTGAGGAGGACGTCGTTAAAATGAAATTAAAAGATTTCAGGAGTAACGAGCACACGAAATCAGAACCAGCTAAAGACGCCGATGAGCCTTGGGGCATTGGTGAAATGAGCAGATATCGTCCGCTCGACAGTTGCCAAAGTAAAATAAGAGAACAACAACCAGAAATTAGTTTTTGGCAGAAATCCAAGCATAGAGGTGGCATGAAATGCCAATTTGACATCTCCGAATACGCTTTAAAAGTTGATCAAGTCCAGAAATCGAACCAAAAGAACCCAAAAGAAGAGAAGTGCCGAGCACAAGAACAACAAACTGAGGCGCCTACAAATACGCAGGAAAAGTTGGCTTGTATCGGTCAAAATCAGTGTGGTGACGGATGTGATGGATGCGTTTTGCAAAAGAAACCACGGGATAACAATTACGTCATCAACTTGGAACCTTCAAGATCTAAGGAATTATGTTTTGATCTTTATTGTCCCTTTGTGCCTCATGTTTTCTATGAAGAACGACGATGTTAACACTTTTATTAAGTTAACATTTTTAACACTCACTTTCAGGAACTGAATTTGTTATCAAAAAGCCAAACTGATAGCCAAAATGATAGAAAACTGAAATAAGCCTATTAATAAATAATAAAATTGTAACTTTTAATTTAAGCGGAATAAATGAAACTTTTAATTCACCCCAACTTTTTTCAGTAGAAATTGGTTTAAAGGTTTATTTAAAAGAATGTTAATTATTTATATTAGTGTGTATTCACAAACTCTGTTCAGTTGATTTCGTGAGGTGCTAAATACTCGATAACGTTTTAAATAATAATCGAAGTTTAATCCATTATCACAGAATAGTTAACTCAAACGTTTCAAATTACTTGCCGATAATCAAGAGAGGAACTCGGATAGTTTGAAATTGTAATTAAAATTTTACCAATCTTCAGAAATAGCTTTAATTTTTATATTAGGAAAGAAAAATTGATCACAACATAAAGAAAATGACTAAATGACCATTTTGATCGAACATAAAGGAGACGTTAAATATTCTTTGCTGACGCAATCGATAAGATATTCAGCCGACATATTTACAAATGCCACAAAAACCGTGCAACATGTTTCACGTCTAAAAATATCGTCAATTTATTCACATAAAAAAATAGCATAAACATCGGTCAAGCATTTGTTCAACCTGCTTTTTTCCTTGAAGGCATCAATCAATCAGCCAATAGCTTGGACAAGAGAGACGCTTGAATAAAGGAATATTTTAGCTTCGGAAATTATGACTTAGTAGTCTTATGTCGTTTGTTACGAATGTTTATAGTTCCCTGATTGAGAAGAAATTACATAAATTCGTTTAATCGCCATCATGGATTCTTCGGCGATCGGTAGGATTCAATTACAAATTAAGTTTATAATTGGTCAATTACTTTTGGATATATGATGTACGTTATTACTTAACTAATAAATAAATAAATAAGTTGAACAATTATTAACAGATTTATTCTATAAATGAAAGATTGTGTAGCGAGGATATTGAAGAATGAAGGCCTTTAAAACATTAAGTCTGCAGCTAAATCTAACTGATAGAGCCTTTTATAGATATCTTCTTGTGATTTTAAGCACTACACGATCGAGTCATCACTGGCAAGAGATCAAAGGACAAATATCTGAGCAAGAGCCGAAGTGATGAAGCCCGCGCCAACAACAGATCATCAAGTCAGTTCAGATCAAGCCTCCTACTTTAGCGATTAACTGTTGAATTTAAACTAAATTCGATTGATTTGTTACATTTAAGCAGTTAACTCGAAATTTAATTCAATTTATCAAGTTATCGTATAACCCTTAATTAAATATAAACGAACGGATCAAATTATCGAATTCTATGACTTTTAGGCCGCAAAAGCAAGAAATACCATCACTACAGCCACAAGAAACATCGCCCACACTTCGAGGTAAATGATCGAGAGGAGCACGGGGACTTCATGGAAGAAATCACTCCGAGGTACAACAAGTACCAGTCCAAACATTACGGAAGCTTTTCCAGGCATCTCATCTCTGCTGAACCTCCTCAGCAATGTGAGGAAGTTCCGACATTGCAGCGTCTGAGAGAGAAAATAGATGCCATTCGTCTGATGGATCCTTATTACAAGACCAAACTGACTCAAAACGAACTGGACAACTTTTTTAACAGCAAGGATTCCATTGAGAAGAAACATCATCACGGTGACGGCCACCCACTCAAGTACAGCATAGACGTGGATAAGGCTTCAAAAACAGACGTAGGAGGTCGTTCTCCCAAGGCGGCAACCCCGAAACGTTCGTCGGAAAATTTGAAATCGTCGAAAGATAAATTTTCCGAGGACAGACGAAGGAGCAAGACCGAACAAGGCCATCTTCAGGGCCAGCCTCAAGGGCACTCGACTTCAAGGCGAACCTCGAAACAGTATAAAGACGGTGAGATGAAGGAACCCCGTAAAAGTCAGGAAGTGGAGTGCAAGAAAAATCGCGAAGGTTACTGCGAACCGGAACAGGACCATCCTTCTGGAATGTCGTTCACTCAGTTCAGGAATTTCCTCATGCACAGCACCTGCAATGAGATTGGTTCTGCTAAGAAATCATCTGTTCAGCTCTGCTCTGAATATTGTCCAGATGGCTGTAAAAGAGTAATTTGCGATGATGAGGATGAGGACGACGACGACGAGTGCGAAGATTTTTGAAGAAACTCATGATGACAATCTTTTGCAATCCGTGCGCATTGAACAATAAGCCACCCTGCAAACTATGATTTAGTTGTATTCTAAGAATCGAATGAAAACAAGTTTAATAATTTTATTTTCTCATTAAACTCATTCAAATTTTCCCAATACAGTTCTCTCCCCATAGTATAAAATTTCTCTGTCACCAGTAAAGCCTCACTTCGAATAGCTGGTTTAATAGTCTTAAAATTAGTTATTAGTTTAAAATTAGTCTTTTCATCAAGCCCAATTAATTGGGAACTGTTTACCCGAAATTGACAAGTTACACATCGGCGCAAATCTTCCGAAAACTTTTAACAGTATTTAAGAAGACTAGGAAGAAGAGATGAACAGCAGTAATCTTAAAAATGATGAGAACAACAAGTAGAACAAACATGCCCAATGAGTTGTCCAGACTGCACCGCCAGAAATCTATACAAATGAGGAGGTGATTAAAAAATGCATTCACATTTTATTGTACAAGGCACTCAATAAATCAGCTAAATAAAAATAATTCAAAAACGTTTACTTGACTAGAGTTCTGGAACGAGAACATAAATTTTGGAACAAAAAGTTGAAAACACATCTATCGATCCTCTAATATTATGAAGTGGCTTGATTTCCAACTAATTAATTTATTTGTTATTGGCTAAGACGCCCTCCTTGTAAACACATCTTTATTGATCCAGGGATCACTTAGATTTCTGAGAGATTAAGAATTTTTACGACTGGAACGAGAACATAAATTTTGGAACAAAAAGTTGAAAACACATCTATCGATCCTCTAATATTATGAAGTGGCTTGATTTCCAACTAATTAATTTATTTGTTATTGGCTAAGACGCCCTCCTTGTAAACACATCTTTATTGATCCTTTATTGATCCTTTATTTACGCACTTTAATAACGGAATGTTCTTTGGAAATCTGGATATTTCGTTGTTTTCCCAGAAGGTATCCTTAGGAAAGATCTCCCAAGACTGTGCGATAAACCACTCCTCATCCTGTTAACTAGAATTTTCGTAGAAGGCGCTACACGAATGAAAGACTCCCACAAATCGTCTGACGTAAACCAACACAACATAACCATGATCGGTGAAAAATCTAGCAATTGGATATAAAAACCGAAACGTCATCAAAATGAAAATACTGAAATGAAAATGAAACGATAAAAACATTCAATGAAGAAGTTGCTGCTTCATAAACAACTATAAATATAGTTTGTTACAGATTCAAATAATGACAATGGTTTGTAATGGACAATAAACAGACGTGTCCGTAGGAAGCATGACTGCTTTGGCTATTTCGATAAGGACGATGTATTTAAGCGTAAGATTTCTTTGGAAATTCTGAATGTATCATAACCGGACAACATGGGAGTTGAGGAAAATCGATTGCTCGGAGTCATGCTCACGAAGCTCGATGGCCTTCTCTTGTTTTCTTCAATCTTTCAACAAACATTTTCTAAGGACAATCGGAACAATAACTCAAAATCAGCGACAAAATCTTCTAAAGCCACTACATCTAAGAAATCGGCTCCTCAATCGAAATCTCCAGGTAGCGCAGGAACACCCAAGGCTCCTTCTAAAGGAACACCCACAGGTTCTACAGGTGCCGTTACAAAAGCCCCCACTCCACCTGCTAAAGGAGGTGTAAAGAAACCAGGCTCTCAAGGCAGCGATACAAGTGCAGCAAAGAAAGAAGAAGACAGACCAAAAGAGGACGATAAACCAGAAGATGAAAAAAGATCTAGAGAAGAAGAGGTAAGATCTAAACATGATGAACCTACAGACAAAAGGTCAGCGGATAGACAAGCAGACAGTAAAAGAACAGAGAGGCAGGTAGAGGAGAAACCTGACGATAAACCTGCCAAGCCATCCTTTTGCACTCATACTCCAAAGAAAAAATCAATTGTTTTGAGTGAATGTGCTCCCCAAGCTCATGCGTACGATTTAGTTGTTCAGAAAATTTTCAAAGGGAACGACTTAAAAAAAAGTGCTGAATTTGATTGCACTTGTGCCAGCAACTGCGAGAAAATGCTGATTCCAAAGGAAGCCGAGCCGGAAAAAAAGGATGAGCCAGATGAATTTTTCAAACGTTTGACGAGTGGAGGCAGGTGTCCTTGAGCGTTGGAATGCGAGAGGAAGAAAATATCTGGCTTAGTTTGGCGCCGAAGTTTCCGTTATTAATATTTATATTAAGTATTAAATTTAAATATTGATTAAATTATATATATATATTATGCAAAATATTAATTAAATCATAGACATTTTTGAAATCATTTTTGAATAATAAATCTGATAAATTATATGGATTTACTTTAATAATAAATCGTATACATTGTCTAAAACAGATCATGTATATTGTAATGGTTCAAAATTTACTTTGTACCCACACGACATGTCCAAAAATAACATAATATCTGCCAGCTGGCTTTTAATTTGCAGAACGGAAAAATAAAAATATGTGATGAGATTTATCATAAAAACATAAATAAACATAAACAAATATTATAAACATCCTTAATTAATTTTGTTCTTATGTTAATAAATAGGACCAAATGAATGTTATCCTCGAGGACTTCTCTCGTTTGTAAATATGTGGTGTTATCAAGGAAATGCCAAATTCAGGCCTTTGGTATCTTTTGGTAAGGCTCCGTTAGGGGTCGAAATCCTAGCCTTGAGTACTGTGTGCAAGGGTGACCCGTCAAAATAGCCCAGCGACAAAATAGCCCCGTCAAAACATCCCCGTCAATGTATCTTTATAAAAAAAAATATTTATATGAGTTGATACATCAACCTATAACTTATTTCAAATTTGATTAAATGAAATGAGTTTTATGTTTTGATGGTGCTATTTTGACGGGGCTATTTTGTCGCCGGGCTATTATGACGGGGTGCCGTGTGCAAGTGTGGAACCCTCATTTGAGAAAGGATGTAGAAGGGTTGGAAAGAGTACAAAAAAAGGAGACCAGGATGATAGAAGGTTTTGGAAAGTTGAGTTACGAGGAAAGATTAAGTAGATGTAAATTAACTACTCTGGAAAAGAGAAGAAATAGAGAGGACCTCATCGAGGTCTTCAAAATTTTATCAGGAAGGGCAGGCATTTTGCCTGAACAGTTTTTCGAAGCCGCAAAAAGTGCTTCTACTAGAGGGCACGATTGTAAATTATGTAGGAAGGCTTCGGGATACTTAAAAAATAATTATTTCAGGACAAGGGTGGTTTCGTTATAGAATAGTTACGGAAACCATCCATGCTGACACAGTAGATAAATTTAAGATTTAAGTAAATTCGGTTATTAGGACTAAAAAGAGTGGTTATTACACAGATCCAGGTCTTCTTAACCACTATAAATAATTGTTATGTTAAACCTCTTTCGATTATAGCGGTTGTTATGGCAATGTCAAAATCTTAGAAGCTACTTTAGCAAGAAGCCGTGATGAGCATGTACCTTTCCACCAGGCTATTGGTAGGACTTGCAGAGATGATTGCTAAACAAACTGCAATTGGTTTCAGCAACATCAAAACTTCATTTTTAAAGTTATAAATTTTTTGTTTTGTTTTGTTTTTTTTTGTGTTGAAATATTTCAAAAAGAACAAAACATTTTGAAATAAAACAATTGAAATATTTCACGCTCACATCTCTAGTCATCTATAACAGCCCTCAGCAAGTGGAGGGAGGGAATCTTTCAAAAGCGGACAAAGGAAGGGTTATTGCTTTTGTTGAATCCGCAATTCAAAATAGGTAATTTTTAAATTTTATTTCCATTTGTAAAATTCGCAAAAACTTTGGAAATAGTTAAAAAAAAAGACGTGCCTTAAATTAAGGAAAACATTTTCGTACTAATCTATGGCGGATGGAACTAAATAAATCACCAATTGTCAAAGAGAATTTACTATTGGTTACAAATTTTACAGATCGGCTTCATCCGGATTTTTATTGGAGCAATAAAATTGCTTATTTATTAAAATAAATTTATACGAAATATTGTTATGCAAATTGCGGATGTCTGCAAAAGATATCAAAATCGGCAAGCAAATTTTTGAACTGATCAATTGTAAGTTTGTTTAACACAGAATTGTAATACAGGAGGGTGCAAAAGTAGGTATGCAGTGATAAAATGGGAAAACATGTACATATTATTCACTGCATTTATTATGCAAACAAAACGAATGTTACATAAACTACTGTATACCAACTTTTGCACCCCTCCTGTATTACAATTTTGTAACGTAAGCAAAGGGAGTCACTTCAGATAACTTCAGAGCATATTGATTTAAACAGGATTGATTGAAACAATGCCTATTTATAATATATCGGTTTTAATTTTGAAAGAATGCATTTTTTTTATTTTCTGGATGATGATGTAAACTGAATTCACGGAACTCTGAATTCTGAATTTTTAGTTTCCAAATAACCCCCTTTCGTTCTGATTTATTTAAAATAAAAATATTAAATTTTTTTAAAGTTTGTTGTAGTTGCGATTCATTTTCAGCTCGTCGTAATCATCAATTTGTGACGTTAAATAACAACCCCCCAAGATCACAACACTTCTCGTAAAAACCCTAATCAAGAATAAATAAATAAAAATTTAGAGAATAATAATAACTAAAAAGGATTTACAAATTGAAAACAATTGCTTATAATTTTACCGAAAAACTCTCCTAATTTACAATTGCTTTTAGGCCTGTAATCTGCATTTTGTTACTGATGATTGTCTTAAAACGATATGCTGCTATCCAACTGGCGATATCTTAAGCCCCTTTCCAATACAGCACCTGTTAATAAGCGTTTCCAAGTTTGAAAGCGAAACAAACAAGACAATGGAAAGGCTTACTGGCGCCAGCAACGAAGATTTAACAGTAGCTAATGTCTCTAAAAGTCAATTAACTGTCGCTCCTCGGAGATCAAAAATCAACTGGAATAACAATCGTCCAGCGTCGGCTTCTCCTAAAGGAAGTCCGAAGGGCAATAAAGGGGATAAAAAAAGCATCAAATCAACCGACAGCAAGAAAAGCAAAAAATTAGAAAAATCGGATTCTAAGGCGGACAAAGGAGCTAAAAAGGGGGACAAGAAAGGTGGTAAGAAGGGTGGCGACAAAAAGGGAGGAGACAAAAAAGGAGGAGACAAAAAGGGAGGAGACAAAAAAGGAGGAGAAAAAAAAGGAGGAGACAAAAAAGGAGGAGACAAAAAGGGCGATAAGAAGAGTGACAAGAAAGGTGACAAAAAACCTGGCGACAAAAAAGCAGGCGACAAGAAGGGCGATAAGAAAAGCGATAAGAAGTCTGACAAAAAAGGCTCAAAGAAAGGTTCCTCCAGTCCTTCCAAGGATGATATCAAGAGTCCACCTCCAGAAGCAGCTCCAGCAGCTGAAGAGGAAAAAAAGAAGTCAAAAGCTAAGCCAGTCGAACAAATCGAAGAACTCGAAGAAGAACGTCCGAAACCAAAAAGAATCAATTTTTGCAAAAGAAGAGCAACCAAATCGGAAGATAAGATCAATCCATGCGCGCCTCATTGGACAACCTACTACGAAATCGTCTTAAAGGCATTCAAAGATCTTGAGGAGACCGACAGAATGGAAAGACTGCGATGCAACTGCGTTGCCCACACTACGGTCATGTTGAAACCCAAACCAGAGGAATTTAAGGACGATCCTTCAGAACTTCTCTTTCGACGTATGCAAGGAGAAGGCTGCGAGAGAGGACAGCCTAGAGGAAAAGGCAAAGCCTAGAAAACTGATGACGAGGTCCATGACCTTGGAGTAATAACCTTTTTTTAATTTTCAATCTAAACCTTGGATAATAAATGTCTCTTTCATTTGGTGTCTGCAAGTGTTGGATACTATACGCCTAAAGCTTGTTAAATAGCGGTACTAGAGCAGGCGCGAGTCTAAAACTTTGGGCAGCAATCTTGGCTTATTAATTACAACTGTATTGAGCAAGTCAAATTGGTAATCATTCTCTGAAATCATTATTTCAATAAAGATAATGAAAATACTATTTTCCAGAAATATTACTAGTTTAGCGTACCCTAAGGTGGATTACCATGGAAAAGGGAAAACTACATAAGATGTTTTGTATGGATATGGAGTGAGTCCCAGGAAAAAAGAACATTTCTATCATTTAATTTAGTATTCAACCATTTAAACCCAACGCAGGAGGTAATTGTGTCATCAGGTGATTTATTACTTATCTAATTAGTATGTCCTCGTTTCGATATTATCTTCACGTGAAAATTGTTATATAAATGATATTTGCAAAAAAAAGATTAGCCTTGTAATTAATTTTATTAAACGTCATTTAGATGCATGTTTACATTTCATGATTTGCTGATTGAAAAGATTGATAAGGCTGGGAATGTCATCAGCGAAAAAACAAAAGCAACACCATTATTGTTAAAAATACATTTTTAAAAAATCGTAAACATAGATAAAGCGAATTTAGATCAATTTAAGTGATCTGACAAAATGTTTAACGATAGTTTTAACAAAGCCATGGCGACTGCTCACTACAAAGAAAATTTTCTTGAAATGGCGGATTATTTCAGGCGTACGAAATGTATGTTCAAGATTCAATATCAAATTTATGCATCTGATATGTACCTAAAATTAATTTAAGCTAGCTTAAGATATTCCAACTTAATTAAGCAAGAATGTTGAGCTATTTTTCTGAGTTTTACTTTTTATCCACAAGAGTTTGATGACTCTAAATTTTCTAAGTTTTAATTTAGAATTTTATTAAAATTGAATGCTACCCAAATTTATTAAACTTTATTTTGTCAATAAATTCAAAGCTAAAGCTTAAAGTTATAGATATTTGCAATCTTTAAATAACTTATATCCATTGCAGTGAACATTTTGCTCGTTTTCAGCGGGTGAGACGGTAACAAGAAATGAAGAAGATTTCTATGAAAGAGAACACAGGTGCTTCAAATACGTGCCCAAACTTATTGAGCAAATGGTCCAAAGACAAGTCTGCAATCCAATGGATTTTGACGATTGTGACGATTGTGACAGCGATGACGAGGCGATATCAGGCGATGAAGATCAGGTAGATTGTGGATATCAAAATGAAGAAGAGGAGAATCAAAAACAAGATGGGAGAAACGTGATCAAGTTCTACCCTCCAGACACGTGTGATTGTCAAGGTCAACAGCAAAGGTTTGGACAACCATTCAACTGCCCTCCTCCATTCAGTTTACAAAATGCTAAAAGCAACTTGGGGCAGTTCAATAATTGCAACAAATATGCCGAAAATTCGCAAACTCTTTCGGGCACGAATTATAGGATGTCTCCTATTGGCGACGCGTTAAGCAATAAGAATAACAGTGCCAAAGATAAAAAGAAGGGTAAAAGTAAGAAAAAGGAAAAAGGTGGGGACAAAGACAATGATGGGGGTATAGGCCCAGACGTTCCAGGAGAGGGAAGACCAAGAAAATATTTTATTCATCCACCAAGACCCAAGGGGGGATGCCAACCGACATATGGTTATGACTTTTACTGGACCAGGGGTTACTACGATACACATGCTCCATGTTGGCCAACAAACTTCCCGGGAGACTGTTGTCCGGTGACGGTTAAGTGTCCATTTAAACCATGCCCACAGGCAAGATGTACAGGGGGTTGTCTAAACACGCAAGACTATTCTCCACAGGTGAAAATGCTCCTTCTGAAGGATAAAATTGCAAACTTCGGTCGTTTGATCGGCTGCGCTACAAAACAACTAACCGAACTTCAAACGAAAATGGATTGCAAAACAGGTTGCAACAAAAGAGTTTCAGGTAATACATGCCGTCCTAAGGTAAATCGCTGTTGTTCCAGACGTTAAGACACGCCAAGTTGTGTTACTTCACCATTAACGTTATTTTTAAAATCAATGTAATTAATTGGTCGGGGTTTTTTTATAACCATTGCTTTTTGACAACTTTTTATAAAAATATCGCATGTTGCTTTAAGTTTGGTAACATTAAAAATCAACGATGGATAAAATATATCCAAAGCCCGGCAAATATTCCGTATTTATTTTTCAAATTCAATAGAGATTATTTATTAGCGCGATGTTATTAATGACAAAACCGTTTCCATGTTATTTCCCAATCCATGCCCATCGCTGATCATGCTGGATGACGAATTCTGCTTTATTTTCCGGTAAATGAAGTTACTAGAATTAAACACTATCATTACTCTTATAATGGACGCTCATCTGGATAAATTCAAGGAGAACATGGAACAAGGTTGTACTGAGTCCGCTTTCCAAGATACATGCACATGACCTTCATGTGATCATGTGGATTTATAATAAATTGGGAAGGAAATAACTGTTACCTCATTTTTTTAAATGAGATATTTAACGTAGTATTACTACTCTCATCACTAAAAAGAAGCTTTCAATTATTAAAATACATTTCCTATAATTTTAAAGATTAGGGAATTAGGAAACAGCGCTTGTTGTTAAAGAGTAAAAGTTTAAGGTATATTAGAAAAATAAACATACAATTTGAAATATTTTACGTATAAAATATATTTTCACAATTTTATTAAATAAAGGCGAGATCGCACGATGCTGGCATTAACTCCAATAAAATTAAATAAACCAAACTGCAAAATATTTAAACGCGTCCTTAGCAAGCACAAAATATCGACAATACAACACGGTGAGAATGTTTGCTCGTGTTTTCGCGTTTTATTCAACATATGAAGTAGGATACATTGTGAAGTTAAGTGTCTGCAAAAACGGCGCTATTATCTGTTAGGTTATGCTGGCCAATAAAAGTTATTTCTATGATCGGAAGCTTTAATGAACATGCAATCGGGTCCAGGAGACATTGCAGTCGTCGAAAGATGCCATAACAAAATGCTTCCCAGCCGAAGAAATACTTCTGAAACGAATTTAAATTTAAAGAAAAGTTTGGCCAATTTCACTTTAAATTCTCCGTTCAAGGATGAAGAAGGTGAAGTTAAGATTTTGTTTTAACGGATTTGTCAGTTTTTCGATTAGTGTAATTATTAAGTAAATGTTTGATTATAAAATAGAACTTTTTCTTGTAGAAAAATGGGAAATTGTGAGTATATTTAAATTTTTGGACTGGAAATGTGTTTTGAGTTATTTATTTAGAAATGATTTTATATACTTTCATATTTAATTAATTAATTAATAGAGATAAATGAAAATAGATTAAACCGTTAGAGGGAAAGTCTAACTAGTTGAACTGGAGAATGACAATCTTGCGAGGTCTGGGAGATGCTCTTGATGTAGTAGATGATGTAAAGAAGAATCAAGAGATTAGAACCATTGAAAAATGATGTTTCTAAAAATGAAAGAAAGGAATTCGAGGAAGCTAGCAAAAAGTTTAGAGACGCATATAGCAGTGCAATGCTGGTCATTTCAACCAACATGATTGGAGGTCTATGAGAAGGTGAGAACACTGAGGGATGCTGCAGAATTCTGGTCTGAATTTAACTTATTTGAAGGGTTGAAAGAAGACAAGGCATATGACTTATGCGTGTCCTTTTTCAATTACAAGAAGAGTAGTGAGGATGATGTGGGAGCACAAAATTGAAGAATATTTGGAAGGAACTTTCCATGGAGCTGGAGAAAGAGGAGACGAGGGATCTTCTTTTGATGTGCGGAATAATTGGGACCATGCCAAGCTGTTATTTCTCTTTTGCTTCAGGTTGGAGATTGCTGGCTAAAGACCAAAGGAGCATTGAAGCATCAGTCAGTAAGAGGAAGTGCTTATTGGAACTCGTCAGAAGGGCAGTGAACTATACAGAATGTCTGTCATGCCTCTAAAATCTGAGAAGGCAAAAGCTGATCATGGATAAGATTAAAGTAGTGGGTTTTTAACAAAATGAGATGGTGTTGAATTTTTATGATATTTGTAAAAACTATGTTTTTTGTTAAAATTTTACTTCAACTATTTTCATCTTTGCATATAACGCGGTTTGCGCGGTTGTCTTTGTTTAGTTGAGTTGCTGTAAATAAAGCCTCAGCGTTTAACTATTAGTTCCAAAAGTATCGAGTGCGAGTTGTTCTCTTTGTTTGAGTTCTATTTATATTTATATTACAGTTACATAAACTTGCAAAAATATACATTCTCAAGAGCTAATGAATCTGAACAAGAAGCTAATCAAATAAAAATAAAACTGATCAAAGAAGTAAAGAAAATGAACGTCAAAGACGAGAACCTGTTCAAATACGCAGATGAACAGAATCTTGAAAACATTATGGAGGGGAAAGCGAAAAGAAATAGAGTTTACAGAGATCGAAGAAGTAACGAAGATGAACAGGCAGAAGGCAGAAGAAATATCGAAATGTTGAATGAACAACGGGCGGCGGTTAACATGGTACTTGATTCACTATATGGAACATTTCAAGGTCAGAGTATTGTGAGAGGAAAATAACATCAAGCTATTCCATTAGCATCAACTGAAATAGCAGAAACTCTATTATTAGATGGAAAACTGCACACTCGGTATTTAAAATACCGCATATCTTAAATGCCACATCAACGTGCAACGTCAAATCCATTACGCCAGGAGCAAAAGTAATACTGGACTAAAAATGAATATGGGATGAAACTCCAATGACGCACGTGCATGCCTTCCTCGAGGTGGATAGACTTCTCAAAGTTTTAACAAAATGTTCCGAACTTCAAGTTTTGCCTGTTATATTGAGAGGCTCACGATCTCTGACTGTTGCCAGGCGTTTGAAGAGACATCATATTTGGTCGGAACTAAATGTTATGAAACTCATTCGAAACATGCAAGCTCTTGATAATGAGAGAGAATTTGCAGACTGGATTTTGGAAGTAGTGGCAAAAATGGAGATACAATCACATTGCCTCAACGTTGTTATTCAGAAATGCAAGTTCCAGTTGATCAGCTGTATGGGGATATAGGCCTCACAAACGATACTCCGTATCAGCTAAAAGGAAGAGCAATTCTCAGTGTTACTAATGAAGAATCATTTGAACTAAATTTTGTACAAGGATGTTTAAAATGTAAGAAATGAAATTATGTTTTGAGAGATGTAAACTAAAACGCAAACCACATTAACTTTTGACATTATTTTATTCAAATAAAATATTATTTTAATCAGTTCTAGACTACAGTTCTATACTAACTGCAAGTATAATAATTGCACATTAAACTATTCAGGTTGTTAAATGCTTCAACTATTTTGCAGAAATACAAAATCAGCAGATTCTACATTGAACTTCGCAAGTCAAGAAAGTTAGTTATTTGCCTAGCAAGATATTTGTCAAAATGGATTATATTTTTCCAAATTTTTATATTTTTATTAGAATGTTTGTGTAATTCCAGAGACAAATACAATTAATACATTTACACAGGAGTCAATAATTAGGGGGTTGAGGCTAACTAACAGTCGGGGTGCATGAGGCCAATTGGTCATCTGATGACCTTTTTGGCTTACCAATGATGAAGTTTACATATGCGGAACAAAACCATGAGAACTTCACATAACTTCCTGATAACTCGCTACTATAAGTTCAATATTTCTCAGTTTTACGCATAACTTTATTTAAGTGTCAAAATGAATTTATTTGAGTGGTTTATCACGCGGACATTAGTCTCCTTAAACCACTATAAATAAATGTTACGTTGTGTCATGAACCGTCTTGTAAATTTTCAATATGTATAATAAGGTGCCACTCAACAAAAACTCAAAATTTATATATTTTGCTCCTAATTTCAAGTAACTACACGTGAGCTGTCACCTCTTGGCCGCTTCGCCACTTTTGTAATGAAGGTGTAACTGAAGGCCTGGTTAACATTAACACGTGCTTCATCTGCTCTTCATAATGATTTGCTCATATTCTGTGAGTTAGAAAGCTACAAAAAATTCTAAAAAGAAGTTCTAGTCGCTTTAGCATTCTCTAACTCAAAAAAGGTCAAAAAAGGAATGGTTTAATTTAAGAGAAACATTTCCTATTGCAAGTGATAGAGAAACATTGCCATAACCTTGCAAATCCTAACAAGCCGAGTTATTGCTGCAGCGACAGAGTCGACAAGGATGTTAGACCCTACTTTTTCAGAACTACCAGACACATAATAGACATCAATAGATGATAATAATAGACTTAAATCAAGGCATTTAAATTAAAATTAATGAGTTGAGCCGTTTATTTTTGATGAAATTGTCGGTCAACAATTCAACCTAATCATTTAAAACTTTGTCAGCGTTGAAAATCGTGAGAACATTTTCTAACTAATAAAACATGAAAATTAATGATGGATTTCTGATGGCATCATCCAACTCTAATTTAGAATTAAATTGTCTTCCAAATTCATAGTCACTCTTGACAACTTATTCCAAGCATTTTCAGTTGGATTGAGGTTGGTAGAGAGAGCTGGCCAACCTCGTAGCCTTCATGTTTTTCTTTTGTAAGTAGATCCTTGTCAGTTCGGATTTGTGGATTGGGGCAGTATCTTGCTGAAATACATAAGCAGCATAATAATTTCCCTCAATAAATGGCGGGAGATTATTTTCCAGCACTTTAATGTAATCTGCTGATTTTTGCTTTTCTTTTAGAAAGACTAGTTCCATGAGTCTATCATGTGAAATTCCTGCCAAAATCATGACTGTTTCAGCTCCATGATTTCTGCCACAAAAAATGACTCTTCTAATCTGAAATCATGCCAATAAAATCGAGGATCATTCAGTTAATTAATAAAAACATATATGAACCTGTTGAACTTCTTAGCCGTCCTCGATCTTGAATATTTGGCTTTCGTGAAGGCTTCATTTTTCTTTCTCATCGGACAATGTTCTACTTCAAACTATCATTACTAAACCAATATATAAAAGTTCGTAAATGTCTCACGTTTATACTAGGTTTATCGGTTAATAATGCTAATTTTATAGTTAAACAAGACTGATAATTTTAATAGAAACATAAAAAGTGCTTTATTCAAAGTAATGTCCATTACTAGTTATACTTTTCGCTCATCTTTCAGGTAATTCATGTATACCATCCCAAAAAAATTTTTCTTTTTTGAGGCAAACCATTCAGAGACTCAATTTTCTACTTGTTATGTTCAGAAGTATGTTCTACACTTAAAATTTCATTCACAACCATTACAAATTTGCACTTTAGTATGTAAAGAACAGAATGGTAAAATGTTTTGAATTTTTTTAAAGCTTTAATTAAGGCTTCAAAAAAGAAAAAATTTAAAGCAGATTGCTTTAAGAATAAATCTTCGTTTTTTTTAACAATCAAATGGATCCTTCCTTCCCGACACTGATGACCGGAATGATTCTTGGTGTCAGACTCGCAGACCAGATCTTGTCTTTGTCGTCCTTGATCTTCTCCTTGTTCTTTTCGTATCTGGCAACTAGTTAACTAGCAATCACATGTGCCCGAAAAGATATGAAGAGACAAAGGAAAGAGTCTACCTATCAGCTATGAAAATCTAGTCTAACTTATCCTAACCTACTCTTATTGTAAACTCTACTACTCCGTTAAGCCTCCAGAACAAAATGATTATCTTGCACTCAATTCTATTTGTTTATTCAGTAACAATGTTTCTTCAGGTGAAAACATTTCTAATAACGATATCATTGATGTAATTGATTCGCGAAGTAATGCGAATTTCATGACAGATGTTCATCAGGTATCGGATGATACTGATGACAATGTCGAGTTTGCTTCAGAGCAAAATAAGTGTCTCACACTCAATCCTTTTTGTTCATTCGATAATGATGTTTCTTTGAGTGAAGACATGTCTGATAATAACGTTTTTGCTGAAACTGATTCGTATACTGATGGCAATATCGATTGTGCTATAGAACAAAGTGAATGTCTAGATGAAAAAAGCATCTTCTTAGAGCAGATGTTTTAAGTGAAAATTACACAAAAATGTAACAAATGGCAAAGCAGATACTTTAAGCGATAAAGTTTCACAAAGATACAGCAAATTACACGAAAATATAAATATCTCGGTAAATACAAAGTTTCAAAGTAAGTTAAAAATCTGATCTGCTTCAATAACGCTTCTAAATTATTCTCATTTTTACTCTCTGTCAATATATGTATAATCCAATTTTCATTTTGGATTATTTTTTAAAAAAGTAAATCAAAATAATATATTTTGCATTACTTTTGAACAAACTTCCTTATTTGTTATGACACAGAAACACGGAGTTCGAAAATTGTCATTACCCTAATATATATTCCCAGTGGGGATGCGGCTGGTTGGGGTGTTCTCAAAATTTTGCAGGATGAACATAATTGCAATTTCTTTACATTTGTTCTGTAGTGTAACTTGTACATCAATAATTTGGACGAATCTTTGCTTAAGTTGCATTTAACAACAGTCATGTCGATGATATTTGTAACTAAATCCCACTTTAAAGATGCCACTCTGCAATAGAACTCGGCGCCAACAACAACGCAAAAAAGAAGAAGAAGAAGAAGAAAAAGAAAAAGAAGAAAAGCAAAACGCCACAAAACAGACGGCGTGTTTTTGTCACGCCGTGCAGCTATGGTGCCTGTTGTGGTGGATGTGGTGGTTGCGGTGGTGGTTGTGGTGGTTGTGCCCCGATTAACATGGGCTGTTGCGGAGGCGTCGGTGGTTTGTTTGGTGGCAGACAACCTGGCGAATGGGGTGGTGATGGAGGTAATGGTGGTGGTGGTGGTGGTAGAAGGCGCAGAAGAGGCAGAAGGAGCAGAGGTAGAAGTAGAATACAAAATGCCAACACGAACCACATTAATCCAAATCTCTTTCTGCCACAATGCCAAGGTATGCCAGGCTATCGATTCTCTGGAACCTGTTTCGAACCTGGCCCTTGCAGACCTTGCTGTAACTCCGGATGTAATTCTGGTGGTTGTAGGTCTGGGGGTTGTAAATCTGGTGGTTGTAAGTCTGGCGGTTGTAAGTCTGGTGGTTGTAAGTCTGGTGGTTGTAAGTCTGGTGGTTGTAATTCTGGTGGTTGTAAATCTGGTGGCTGTAAATCTGGTGGTTGTAAGTCTGGTGGTTGTAATTCTGGTGGTTGTAAATCTGGTGGTTGTAATTCTGGTGGTTGTAAATCTGGTGGTTGTAAATCTGGTGGTTGTAAATCCGGCGGCTGTAAATCTGGGGGTTGTAAATCTGGTGGTTGTAAATCCGGCGGCTGTAAATCTGGTGGTTGTAAATCCGGCGGTTGTAAATCCGGTTGCAAATCTGGCTGTAATAATGGTTGCAAGAGTGGTTCTAAATCTTGTTGTAAAAATGGTTGTAAGTCTAAATGTAATTCTGGATGTAAAACCGGCTGCAAACCTGGTTGTAAGTCTGCTTGTAATTCTTCCTGTAATTCTTGTTGCAAGCCTGCATGTAATTCTTGCGGCCAATGTGGTTGTAACTCTTGTTGTCAATGTGGTTGCCCTAGTCCGCGTGGTCCATGCTGTCAATCGCCATGCATGATGCCTCTTCCAATTCCATATCCAATGCCGTATATGCCAACGTGTCCACCACCTTGTCCACCACCTTGTCCGCCTCCTTGTCTGCCTCCTTGTCCACCACCTTGCTGTCGGCCATGTCGGCCATGTCGACCATGCCGGCCTTGCTGCGTGAAAAAGTCCAAGGAATTAGAAAAAAGCAAAGAAGAAAATGAGGAAGAAGAGAAAGAGCCAAAGGAAGAAGAATGCCCCCCATTTCTAAAGAAAAATATGGCTAAGCATCCGTCATATCTGCGTTATTCGCGTCCTATTCAGTCGCCTTGTCGGGTACAAAGAATGTTTGACAGAAAAATCTCGGGTAACTATAAGAGGCCACCATGCGATCCTTTCAACGATGACGAAGATTACGGACCACTGGGTTCTACCTGGGAGAAATGCGATGAATTGGGGACAGGAGTTGATGACATGGTCTGCCGGTTGAATGAACTTCAAAAGCGTTTGGAAAGTTGCTGTTGTTGGCGTAGGAGGTGTCCATGACTTTAAAGTGTTTTCAATAATAATTGTATTTTGCCTGAACATTTAGTAAAATCACTTGATAAACATCGCTGTGAAATGACAAAATATAACATCTGAAATATCTGCTGCTTTAATTGTTTTGGGGAATATGGTTTAAATGTCTGACCAGGAGTCGATCGGCGACAGGTCCCGCCAAATTTTAGACCTTGGAATATAGTAAATCATTAATAAGAAATTCAGACATTTTAAAAAATGCAAATGTTCATTCTATATCATAATCTAAGTTATCATCTGTCATTTGGTGGAATAAAATCGTCAGTTATTAGTTGCAGAAGCTCTAACCAGCGGCTGGAGTCTAAACTCCTAGTGGAGCCGTGCCAAAGCGAAGGCCTTAGTCTACTGACGCCTGATCTTAATTCATAATAACTCATCATAATAAATAAAATCGCCAAAAATCGTTGGGCAACGTTGTGGAATGACCCATTGCTCTTAAAATACTTACACGTAAGAAACAGTAATGTTTCCAAATTCCCTGGCAAAAGACTCACCGCCTTTCTATGCATTGCGCATTTAGAACTTTCACTATCGTGTGGGCTGACGTTTGGACTTAGATGAACTCCAGGTTTGCCAAGACTGGCAACTCATTAGGGTACACCTTCCAGAAGAAAAGGAGATACCGATATATTTTTTCTTCATGTAATCTTTTTCTATCTCTGCATTCTCAGATACAGGTAGTCATTTCAGCATTTTCAAAGGGGAAACCTTTAAAAATTGACCCTTTTCCTTCTATTCTACAGTTGGGGATGGGCAATAGCCAGTCAATTGGACCACAGGGGTTCGATGGGGATCCCCATTGAAATGCCACCCAAAGAATCTGAATTTATCTTTGATTGTGATTTGGGTTAATAACTAAAGATAATTAATGAGAGAGTAGTAAACATAATTTTTGTGTAAATGAGTCTTGACATGGTGGAATTATGGCTAAATAACTGTAATAATCACTGAGGTTGCATGCATCATTGCAAATAGGTTTAAGAAGTCGAACAATGCAGAAAGTTGTGCTTTCAATTCGTTAGAAAGTTTCTATCTTTGACATTCTAGAGTTAAGATACCACTCAACAAAAGTTGTAACAAAATTTGAAGATTGTCTGGCGGCGAGTTCAAAGTACGATTGTACCAAAACGAAAAGTACCAAAGTTGGCAAGTAGCTGTCAACATCTAGAAATTGTTGAAACTCACAAAAAAATTGATCACTAGAAGTTCCTCCGAGAGAAAAACAAGTGCCGGCTCGAGACTTTTCTCTGGCCCCCCTTTCCATCTGTCATATTTAGATGATTCAGTTGCACTATATGTGTTCTGAAAAATCAGGAATCATTTTAAAAGCTATTATAATATTACAAAGATCAATAAAACTGGAAAATTATCCTCACCGACGATGAAAATGTGGATGAAAAGAACGCCCGGAGAAATACTGGAGATTATAAAGTTGGACAATTAAATTGTCAATCAACTTGCACAATTCATTTTAATATGGATTTGTTTGAATTTGAAAATAGAGAGAGTAAATTGAGAATCTCAGACACAAGTTAAGGTAGGTTCCTGGTAGCTTTCAAAGCCACAGGATTTGATAATTTGGGACATATATGTTGGAACTCTGCAATAAATGGACTAATTGCGTATTATATAAAGTCAAATAAATTGATTTCAAGACGGCGATTTAAATTTTATTAATATAAATCATAAGTGGTCAATAGCTTTACCAGCTTTTCGGGTTATAGTAACTAGAAAAACTTAAACGTACATCTTAATCACAATTTGTGCATGTCCATATCATTAACTATTTACAAATATATCTAAATCATTCATCGTCTGAATGCTCAGTTTCAAGAAGGCGTTATTATATAGAAAATATATAAAGAAAGAAAACTAATAAAATAGATCATTATTATTATTATTATTAAAATATGGTTGCATTGTATACCTTTTTCTCGACAAGATTACAAACATTGTCAAAGTCTGAAATAACAGACTCAGTGCTGAGCTTAGTCAAGTTGTTCAGGCGATCTTGATCCATAGTGGACCTGAGGTATTTTGATGGACTTAAGCTGGTGCTAGACAATTCGTCGCGGACAATTTGTCGCAGGGCAACTACGGAGACAGTCCACACTGAAAGATAGTCAGTAATTAAACAACACGAATGTTCAAGTGGCAATCTGAAACAGTACTAAATTAACTCAAAAAAAGTCAACACTGCATCGACCTATACAGACTATCCGGAACTCCTGGAAATTTCCAGATTCTCTAGAACTGGAGATCTCTCGACTGTTGCCTTTACCGTCATTCGCAGGCACGCTACCCTCTGAGCCAATTTGCACCAAGCATCATGTTAAGAATAGTGTCTGGGTTGGATCCTAGCGATTACCATGAAACCATTGATAGGTAGTATTTCAAATCAAATGTAACGTAATTTTTGTATCAACTCTCCCACTTTATTTTTAAGCATGTTAAAATAAATATTTTCTTTTAGTCTGACTATTGATTTGCATTTATGGATCTTTTAATTTGAAATATTTCTGTTGCGCCAATTGTCCGTTTTTTTTGCGACGAATTGCGACTTAAAGCTTGCTGAAGCTCATTTCTGCTGATGCTACCGTGGCTGGTTTTGCATGGAGCATCTTCAAACTGACAATGAAGTCGGGAAACATACTTTCTAATCTAAAGCATTTGATAGGTCCCATCCACCCAACAGTTTTTTTTTACCAAAATTGTCATCGTGAACCATTGTTTTGTGATTCGTTTCCTGCATGAGGTCTTCACTGCTGATGTCCTTAGAATACTTCTCTGCTAGTTAAGCTACTTTGCGCATCAATATCTTCACTGCTGATGTCCTTAGAATACTTCTCTGCTAGTTAAGCTACTTTGCGCATCAATTTCTCTTCTGACAACTTTTGGTAGTTCCAAAGAAAGCTGAATGTGTCAGAAATCTGTTTTGTTGCACTGAAACGACTGCAAGCCCTCCAATAACATTATCCAATAGTACATAAAATGTGCTTTAGGAAGTGGGAATTCCGAAAGGAATTCATCTGCTTCGTTCATTTTATTCACATTTTTATCAGGCGCATCCTCATCATGGAATCTTTTTTTTCTGGCAGTGGTACTACTGTTTCTAAACAATTTTACTTATATCTACAGACTGGATGCAACAAGCTTAGCTTCATTCCACATTGCTTTCCAATTGTTTCACAAAGCCACTAGTTTTGCAAGCAAGCTCTTTGTGTTTGCAACTTCAATATCTAAAGTCACCTTACTAGCTTGAATGACTTTGTTGCAGAAGTTAATAGGGATCAGTATGCAGTAATTATAAAAATTTCATGCCTATTTGACCATTTCAATATTGAGTTCTAATGTTCATGGGCCCCCTAAATTTTTCTGGGCCCCTCTCGTGGGGCCTCATCACCAGTGGGAGATGCGACGGACCGTAACAAAGATACTGGATTAAATGTGGAACTCAATTTATTTGGGATCAGTCCTCATCATTCAAATTTAATGAAACATCTTATTTCACGATTTTTGGTTTGTTGATGACGCAATAAAATTCATGCTTAAGATATGAAAACACCAGAGTTCAATCTAGTTGTAAGCGAAATATCTCGTTTCTTTGAAATAACTTGTTCATTTTTGTGAAAATGCTTAAAAAAAAATTGCAAAAGAAGGTGCTTGGGACCCAGAGATTACATCTAATTATCGGAATTTGTTGCAACATCTCCCACAAGTGTGACTGAGAATATCGGAAAGATGTGTTCCGACATCAATCCTAAATTGACAAAGCACGTCGTATGCGAAGAATGGTGGATTGATGAAAAGGATATAAAAATTGAAGTTTTGGACGATGCCGATGGCTGTACCCCTAGTGTTCAAGACTGTACCTCTTTGAAAAGAGACACTAGTCCTATCGTGAGTGATAGGGCGATTCCATGCAACGAGCCACCGAAGGCTCAGCGGAGCAATACGCCTAAATTGGCTAAAACGACATTTTTCGGCTCCATAAAAAGATTTCAAGAAAATTCGAGAACAGCTCCGAAAGGAGAATCCCGCTCCAAATGCGGGAGGGATCGATCCATGAGGAAGAAGAAGAGTGAGAGTGCTGGGCAGAGCATCTTCAAAAACCTCCGTTACATTGTCAACAGTAGACAAAACAAAGGCGTCGATGGTCGCCACAAGAAGCATAAACACCGGAAAGGTCACGATAAGAAGGAAGACTCGAAGAAGAAAAGGAAACTTGATAAGATTAAGCGAAGATTGAAAAAAGATGGAGCCCTTTTAAACCTTAGGATGGTGGAGGCTAAAAAAACCTCAGACGATTGCAAAAGACAGCACGTAGATTTAAATGATAACAATGCTCGTTTCGCTAATCATTCCTGCAGTGCTTTGCGCATTTCTTCTAATAAATCGCAGAAACAATCCAGTGATTGCAACCTATTTCGTCCCTGCTCGGAGCTTCACAACAACCCTTCAAAGCTCTGGGAACGACCCTGGTCATCGTCTATTCAGCCTCAAACACTGAAGCAAGGCGTCACCTCCTCGTTTGGATTGCTCGAATCGACGCAATTCAACAATTCATCGGCCTGCATTCAGGTAATTAATTGGTCTGCTCTTGATTAAATCGCTAATTGCTTGTTAGAACAACTCGAAGATGGAGTTGAGATTTGGTCTAAATAACTCAATATTCATCTCGAAGTTACTATTTTGATTATAATAATGGTCTCATTTTTCCATCTTCCGCCTAGGATTGCGCTCTTCACCCGATTTCATACAATCCTCAAAATGCACCAGTTTGTCCCATGATGAAAGCATATGATGTCAAACGCGTAAAAGATCCCTTCTGTTGCGATTGTAACATCTGGGACTTTGAAAAAGATCCTTGCCTGTTGGATCCGTTTCGCTACCAAGAACTGGATTACGACGTCATGATGAAATACAATCCAGTAGAAGAAATGTGCAGATGCAAAAGAAAAAACCACCTTTCAATTCCTAGTACCATGAAATTTGAAAACGATACGGCAAATAGGTGTTGTTGCAGCTATGGGGAAGGAAGTGTCCCGAAATGTTGTGAGAGAAAGGACTCCGTCTCAGAGATTGTCTCTCGTCTACTTAAAAGCATGGGTAGTTGTGACGTAGGTTCTCGTGGGCCTCTGAGATGCACATGTGCTAACGCTGAAAGTTGTCAACCTGTCTGTACTTGTCCGCCGCAAAGACGCAAAGACTATCGTTGCTGCACCCCAGCACTTATCCCAGAAAAATATGCGTGCAATCTAAGGAATTATACAAAATCTGGAATTCGTATGATACCTATCAAAAGATGCAGTTGTCAAAGTCGTAAAAATGGACACAGATGCTGCAGCTGCCAAAGTCATTGCTGCAAGAAGCGTTCAAAATCCTGTTGTTGCGAACAGAAGCGGATTGCCCTATCGCCATGTTGCTGCCCTAAGAAAAAGTTTGGTTACTGTAATTACGAGACTTTCTGCAACGACAGAGGACAGCAGTTTTGGCGGAAGCCGGTGTCATACAGAAACCAGGTTTTTGCTCGAAGCCTTGCAGCAGAAAAATCATGTTGTTTGAATAAACATTCGCGATTCAGAACCTTGACCCCTCGTTGTTCCAAATGCATGAAAAAATTCATGTTGGCATGTTGATTGTTCGTGGTGTGACAGCACTTACATCGTTGGTGGAATCATATTCTTACATTACTCGGATATATCGTTTTTAGACATTAAAAAAAAATAAATAACATTTTAGAAATTTGATTTTGAGTCAATTAAATACTGATATTCTGCTTATCATAAAGCTTAATTCAAAATATCGCTTGAAATCTTTTCAAAGTCTGGGCACATCACTGCATCAGTTGTTTATTCTGACACGTAATTATTTTGGTACAACCGGTAAAAGGCAACCAATCAAGTAATACAGGCAACTCAGTTAGTATGGATGATGCTGTTGTCGAAGACGAATTTGAAGATTCACAGAATGTGGAAGAGATACGCAACAAAAACCCTTTCTTGTTAACGTCAGCAGTTTCGTCAAGTAAATGTTTTTTTTCGTTGAGATAGAATGGGGTTTGTTGTAAAATTTGAATAGGTTTTAGTACAGTTTATGCCAATAATTTTATTTGGCTTTAGCAGATAAAATGTCATTTCTTAAATATTCTGAATACGTAAATATTTATAGACATATACATTATGTTTAATAGATGAATTTGAAAAAAAAACTTGTGCTATGAAATTTGTGACGTCATGTTTATGGCGCCATATAAATTAATTAATAAAATTATTAAGATAGATGATGGTCTTTGAAGTATCAGATTAATATTTGTTATTAAATTGACTTTTTGCAATTGGAAATTAATTGGCTTAAACACACTAATTTCTTTTTAACCTGATGATGATGTGGTTAACATTATGCACTGATTAAGGTTGATCAACCTAAGATAAAATAATAGTCAAAGCTTCGCATCTCAAATGAATAAGTACTTTTCTGGTGAAATGTTTTTTTAATTTTTAAAGATATTCTAACAATTTTTTTCTCCAGTTGGTAACTTCTTTCAAATCTATGGTTGGTATTTGTTGATTGCTGTGGCAATCCTCTATTACCTCTACAGCAAGTACAAGACAAAGCTGAAAAGATTGTTGGAGAGGAAAAAGTCTGACCTCGTGATGCACAGATATGGTATGAGTACTCGTGAATGGAGCTCTCTCTCTCATAAGTGCATTTTGTCTTGTACATTATTTCTTAATTACATTATGGTATTTAATGTTCCTATGTTATTATTGAATAAGTAAAAAAGACTGGGTGTCATTTGTTTTATATTTCTTTCTATTTCTTGATTTTATAAATATTCTGAATGATTTTAGCTCAGAAATTATTTAAAAATTTATAGGCATGTTATAGACATAGATCAACTTGAGCTTATTTGCCTTAAAATTATTTCTTCTCATTATTATTATTATTATTATTATTATTATTATTATTCTCTCTTATTATTTTCTTCTCCACTTTAATGCACTTGCATCTCATGATGTCACTATGCTCATAGAAGCACTTCCCACCTACAGATAATGAAGAAGTCCAGAAGAAACATGAAGGCATGGAAGAGGCCAGGAGAAGACTTCAGGAAAGGTATTCCATGGATGCTATGAAACACCGAGAAGAAGAGGAGGCTGTGAGTTAAACTGTTTAATTTATTAACTATCTTACAAGAGGCTCATATAAAAAGAACATGCAGATTAGTAGGTACATGATAGCGATTGCATTGCTTAGGGTGACAATAGGAAAGATATAATTAAGCTCTCGGCTTACTTTTGCTTGCTTTTTCTTGATATTCTCAATGATTTTCTGGAAAAAATTGAAATCTTATTGAATGAACTTAGAAAGAAGAAGAGAAGAGAAGAGATAGGATAGCAGATTGGGAGAGGCACAGGGAAGGGAGGGGCTATAGGTCAAAAACGAAATTCGTGAGTGTTTTTTGTGACAAATAATTTCATTTGGACGGTATTTATTTATAACTTTAAGAACAAGAAATTTTTCTTAAAGAAAACAACACAACTTTTAAATGTGTTTGTTTTCTCATGATACTTTCACATTTGGTTGTTATTGTTGCTTTTCAGAGGGATGCATCATCATCTGAGCCATCTTCTGGTTTGGCATCATCATCTTTGGCCAACCAATCTAAAAAGAAAGTCTACAGGACCGATGGTGAGCAAAATTCAATCTGAAGCTTGTGTTGGTCTTACTGCATGCATATCCAATTGCAATGATTTATTTGATGAGTAAGTGAATTCTTTCCTAAAAATTTCTAAAAAGTTTTATTATATTAAAATATTTTCTAAGGAAATACTGTGCCAAAGTTTAATCCTCATCCATTGTTTGGGTTAAATGATGCTTGAGAATGCGCCTACATGGCCTTATGCAATGGTTCTCAACCTTTTTGGTGCCTCGACCCCCTGAAGGCACTTGCTGCGATGCAGCGACCCCCGACAAAAAAATTGATTGGACTACCTTTCATTCATCTTTTGCAGTTATTCCTTTCATGTCTAAATATTAGAAAATTTATATTTAAAACCTTTTTTATATCCCTTACTTGCAAGATTTATTTAGTTGTAAATAAGAAAACATGAGAGTTATTGCAACTTTTTTTAATTTTTTATTTTGCAACATTATTTGAGTTTCTAAACATTGCATAAGTTTTAGTGAGATGGTTGTGCTAGCTTCTTTTTAACTAATTCCAAAAATCATGTGTCAGTTTTTGTGAGAGCACACTGCAAATCATCTTCAGCATTAAATCTACTCCTATATTTCTGATTTGATGACCAGCAAACTTGAAAAACCTGTTCTGCATAAGTATGTTGTTGTAAAAGGTAGGAGGAGGTGCAACACAATCTCAGAAAAAATAGGAAATGACTTGATCCAAAATTTGTTAAGTGACAAAGTAAAGAAGTCATTTTTTGCTGCGTCGCTGATAATGAGTTCAATGGACTCTTCCTGTGCATTCTCAGAAACCTCTTCAATCTTAACTGTGAATGGACTTCTAGCAAGTGCAAATGGTGTCTCAGGTAAATTAGGAAAATATCTAGAAATTTCATCCTGGAGAATTTCCAAGTGATTTTTGACAGAATATATCATTCCATTCTTTGATGCTTCATCACTATCATTTTCCTCAAAGAAAGCTTGTAAATTTGGCAACATGTATGCTTTATTTTCATCTAATTTTCTTTGCCAAAGCCGAAGTTTCATGTGGTATGCATGGGTCTTTTCTGATAAATCTAGGAATGTCGCATGTGAAATATATCCCTTCAAGGATATATTTAATTCATCTAATATAGAAAAGATGTCAGCCAAGTATGCAATTTTTTTATGTTTGGTTTTATCACTAAAAAATTCTTCAAACTTTGGTTTTTTTCTTTGACTAAAAAGTGTTTTTAATTCATCTCAGAGGTCAAAGACAAGTTTTAAAACCTTTGTTTGGGTTAAATGATTGCCCCTTGACAACCATCACATATATGCTGTATATTTAAAGTGAAGGCCTTTGTATTTTCAAACAGACAGTTGCTTTCCCATCTTGCTGCTGCAAATCTTCTTACTCTTGGTCATTAAACGTTTGCCCACCAAACCATACTTTGCTACAGGTTCCAGAAATGAAAGTACATACATCATCGAGCAGGACCCGAGATTCGGGTACAAGAATGAATGAAATCAATGCAATAATGGATCTAGAATTCCAACGAGCGTTAGATAAGCCTGGAAGTGCAACAAATCTCATCTTGATCATCTTCTTAAAATTTTTGAAATGATTAAAGACTGATACAGAGACTTCATATCATCTCACCTCCTCATTTTCTTTTTCTTCTTGCTCATCCAGGTTAACTGATTGTTCTAAATTGCTATAAGCTAAATGTGTTATTATCTTCAACATTACTATTATTATATTGTACACATCTGACCAATCATATGAGTCAAGTTAACTAATAAATTTATTTTTGCAATTTTGGTTATTTAGTCTAAATTGTTTAGATTTAGGACTGTTAGGGTAAAATTTGAGGGAACTTGAAGAAATATTGGGAAATGATCAGAGATGTCATCAACAAGGATCTTAGATTTAAAGTTATAGAGAAGAAAATTTGTGAAAATATTGTTAATTACAGTTTGAGAGTGAGGAGTAATTCTTGTGGGTTTTGTAAATACAGGAATTAAAGAGCAAGAAGCAATGTTATTACAAAATTGTGATGATGATTGATGTAGAGAAGCAGTCAAAAAATCAATGTTATAGTCATCAAGTAGCAAAATGTCTATTTTAAAAATAATTCAACAAATTAAAAAACTCAGCATTTAATAAATTTAAGTTACAATCTTTTGTCTATAAACAACACCAACAAAATTTTCTGAACATTGATGCTATGGAATTTTTAGTAACAGAAATTCAAACAAAGTAACAGGAATGTTAATAGAAATTGGGCCAATAACCTGAAATGAAATATCTTCTGAAAGTAAAAAACCAACTCCACTTTTTTTTTGTGGCGGTGCAAGTTGGGTTCCGAATATGACAAGTAATGATTGTTGCTTTTACCATGGTTTGCAGGCATGCTACCCACTGAGCTAACTTTCATGCCAACAAAATTATGCCAAGTTTTTCTTGGCAGCATTTTATTATGGCACTGGCAGTGTCTCTCTGCTAGGCCTGTCTTTGTTTTTATTTTCATCAACAGTTGCAGATGCTGCTTCGGCAAAAGAAGACTCTGGTATTCTATTGAACACCAAAGTTTGAGAATGTTCCTTCATCCCCAGCATCTCAATTCTCTACTTGAGATTTTCATTTTTCTCCTTTAGCTTTTTCAATTCAGACTTTATGTCATAGGAGTCAGTTTTCATAAACCTCTTCATCAAAGGGAGCATTCTTTGAAATACTCCCTCAACTATTTGGGAAATATTGAAATGACTGGCTTCAGTTCCATCCTCTGATTTCAACGTTTTTGGTGGCATTTTAGTTACTTCCAATTGTTAGGAAACTCAATTCTTTAGATAATTTGCAGAAACTTCCTTGAAAATTCTCAATATATTCAAACATTTTCTGATGCTTTTACAGCAAAAAACTGATTCTTTGCTCAGGTACTTTTATTTCTTGATAAGATAATAATAATAATTTTGTAATAGTCATTTGTTTTCTTTTTGAAAGGCATTTATGAAATAAAATCAACTTTTATTCAAATTACTTTCTTTAACGCAAAACTTAAAAACAATACTTTCGAGAAATAATTGAATTGTGAAGGTTAATCAAGATACTTAAGAAGTGCATTAGGCTGAATTCTGCCACCTTAGGTAGATTGGCAGTGGGTGGGCGAAGTTTTTGAAACAACAAAAAATAATTATGATTTTCTTGTTTTACAAGCAATTATTCATCCAATGCCTATATGGGTTTTCATTGTTAGAAAAAGTTATAACCCTACTGCACCTCTCATGATTGAGGCATGGATTCAAACCCCATTGAGGGTGCTCCATCCTAATATCTAGTTATGCAACTAATGTTAATAAAACCAAAGCAACCAACTTAAAAATGCTGAATAAAGGAAATGGATTATGGACAATTTATATGTTGCAGATTACAATCCTCTCACTGGAACGTCCGGAGGAAGTTCGTATAGACCTCCTCCAAGACGTGGAGGAGGGTGAGGTTAAGCTGCAGGAAATGATGCGAGGTGAGCCATCATCTATTTTCATGCTTTGGTGCTTGGGCCACCTCAATAGAGCACTTCAACAATTTAGCAATTTTAAGTCTGTACACTTTATCAGAACTTTTGCAAAACAGGGCAGATTTGATATGTCTCTAGAATTTAATGTAATATTTGCTAATGCTAGGCATTGATAGCCACCGAATTGATCAATGGGGTTTGAGTTCAACCTAAATGCTTATTTTTGCAGACAGCTGTCTTGGATCATTACCTGCAGCAAACGTTTTATTATCTGCCTGTTGCTGCTCTAAGTGGTCTCAATGACTGCAAACTTGTTTGTCAACTTGAACGACCACTCATATGAAGTTGATCTTGCAAATGGTGTCCGCCAACGTGTTCAACAGATGAAGGTAGCACACAGGCACTTCCAGAGAAAATTTCGAAGTCATAAAAATAAAGCAAAATGAATTTGCCATTCAATTGATTTTTTCAAATAAACAGCGAGTGTCTTTTGTAAGGCTGTCTATTAATAGTCAATTTATGCGGTGCCTTAAGCATAGAGTCAGACGTGCCTTAGTTCTTTCAAACCAATGCTTGAAAAGCTTGAACTTGGCCTGGACCGAAAGTTGGGACGGCTATTCCAGACGTCGGGCAAGACATAGAAGCCACGGTCCAGTTGCAGATGATTTATGGACTGGTGACTGGTGGCGAAGGTGAATTACAGAGGAATTTACCTGCCAAGTGGCCCCACAGCTGCTTATGCGCAAAGATGAAAATAGTTGCGTTTTTAATTCTTAGCAGTGAAGGCACGCAGACTCCACAAATGAAAGGCCCATTTGGAAGCCAAAACATCCAACACAAGACAGAGCTGGATCTCAACGTTTAGCAATCCTAATTCTTGCCAGAAAATCTCTTGATAGTCCAGAGGGACTGAATAGCAGCAAGATTGTTATGTTGGTTTATTCCTTCATTCAGGCAGTGACCATAAGTACTTTGGAAATCCAAGAGTAGATTGTTTGATTAAATTATGGTTACAAAATTGGGCTGCCAGAGACAAAGGGAAATTTTATTTTGAGTTCCAATAACAGCTGAAGACAAGAACGTCCCATAGGGCCTTGCACAGCCAAGCATCCAGGATTCCTTAGCACAAAACATTCTAAAGCAAATTGCTGAAAATTGAATTAGAGATTTAATATTGTAATAAGAATTTTGTAATTGACAACAACCATAATAAAAGTTAATATGAATTTTGATTATCAAAGCTTTCACTTTAGTGGTGACCCAAAACAACATACAAGTAAGCTAAAGGAAATATCCTTTATAAAAGATCATTGCAAAGTTACTTATTGGCCTATGGGCGCTGACCAACCACACACAACAACGTCAAACTGCACAACATGATGAAGGGCCAGCTAGATCTAATATAGACTAAATCCACAACTAGATGGCTAGAACTTTATAAAATGTGCAAAATTTAAAGCTGACTGAAGGATCAAACTGGAAATTTGGAAAAGCAGGATATAAAAATAGCTATATGATAACACAACATTTAAGACTAGTTTCTGGTGACAAAAATGAACTAGATGTGATTTAGAACAAGTTTGGAACATATAAAGACTGCAAAAATATTCTTACAAGGATTGTGGATATCTGATGGTATGAAACCATGAGCAATGTGGATTAGGCATTAGTTACAAAAGCATATTAAGCTCCATATAGAAGTGGTTGACACAATGCTGCAAATATGAGCTTTCAGCAAAAAAAATTCCAACTGCCAATGATTCGGAAATACTAAAGTTGAAAGGAATACAAGAAATGGTGATTATACAAAGCTGCTCACAAATTAGAATTTATTTAAGCAATTTTGAAAAACAACAAATAAAGAGGACATTTTGCCTTTCACTACAAAGATAAGAATTGTAGGCAAAATAACAGGCTACAAGAATTTGGAGAAAGAACATCCATTAAGCTGACAGACAACATCAAGGTAGAAATTAGTTACTAGCTGAATACAAGGGAAGATAATGAGACACTGATAAGATGATCACTATGGAGAAGATAATAATGATTAGATGAGATATCCAAAGATGAACATTTAAGAAGCCAGAAAAATAGTTGAGGGTCCTGCTTGCCAAATACAATGAAGGACGTGAAATTAAATGAAACAAGAAGTAAACCAAAGTTCATCCACCACTACATTACTTAATGCTAACGACAACTCCAACCCAATCACCGTGGTATTTTAGCATCATGAAACATTACTTTAAATTGCTTTAAAAATATAATTAATTGTTAAACGTTGAAAAGCAATAAAGCAGTGCTCTGTGAAAAGGTACAAATGCATTTAAACCCAAGAATGGCAATAACAAATGATGCACCAAAACCGAAAAGCAAAATAATGATTTAGTCATGTTCATAAGTTCAATAAAGTCCATCATGATGTCTGTGCGTGAGGAGCTTGGAATCTTTCTTGATCTTCACCTTTAGTTGACTGATGAGCCTACAACAACAAACATATTAGTAGGTGAGAAATTACATGGTTTTGGTGTACATTCATGTAAATATCACTAGACTTCAGACAAGATTAATAGCCCAAAGATAAGTGGTTAAACACCTTTCATTCAAAAACAGGAACACAAACTCACACCATAAACACAAAATAAAACCAACCATCTCCTCCAGCAACCGGATTCCCATCCTGAAAGTTCGACTCGATGCACGTGGATGACGTCTCCTTGACGACGGTCTTTGTTTCGGTGCTGAGACCGTGAGGGTCAGTTAAGGTGTGCAGAGTGGTTTTGATGACCATCTTGTTCTCGACGATGTCGTGGCTGGTCATCACCATCACAGTGTCGTCGTCACCTTCCCCGAGGTGGCATTTGACACTATCCTCCAAAAGTTCGTCGGACGATTCGTTCTGGATGGTGGTGGTGGTAGTGGTTGTTGTCGAGTACTTCTTCACATCCAAAATGATTTCTTGAGGCTTCTTCTTCTCCCCTTCATCTGTAGTACCTGCACTGCTGCTGGTGTTGGTGAAAGTTGTTGTGGTGGTTGTTTGTGTTGCTCCATTGTCTCCACCCTCCTTGACATCCACGGTAGTTTTTAGTGTCGGTTCAGCACTTTTTTCAACATTATCATCCGGCTTTTGTTTCTCAGACTCATTTTTATCCGTTCCATTTTCAGTTACCTCCTTTGCAGATTCATGCATTGGAGAAGTTTCTCCCTCTTGGACTACCACAACCACTTCGGACTCTTGGACCGGTGCTGGCTCTTCACTGGCAGGAGGAACCCTCATGCCCTCCTTCAAAGGCAGAGAAGATTGTGGCAGAGCTCTGTAGACCGTAGACAGAGAAAACGAAGACAGTTCTTCTTCGGACGATCTGTAAACTGCCACTCCGTTGCTCAAAAACCAACACTGTCCAACCAAGTCACTAAAAAGATACCATGAAAAATAATAGCACTCTTAGCCCATGAATCTGACATAAAGCATCTAAGACGTTTTTAAACCTACCAATCAGATGTTGCAAGCTGTATGGCAGGAATTTTGACTTGAAACTTGAGTGATGGCAAACTGATGATGGACACATCACCAGCACTGGTAATGCACACCATTGCATTTTCAGAATATGAATCATCTAGTTGATTCAAACGCTTAGCATTAGGGTCGTGATTGTGGTTATAAGCTGTGAATCGTCGAAATACCTGATTTGTTTTTGAAGTTCTGAACTGTGACTGCACAGATACGTCCTTCATCTCTGTTCTTGAACAGCTTGTGCTTATTCTGAGCCTTTAGACCAGGGAGGGAAAATATCTAAAGGACAACGTCATTCAGAAGTTAAATAACATCTAGCAGAAAGCATAAACATTGTCACAACTATGTAACAAACTCAAACGACCTTGATTTGCTCCCATGAACACACCACGAGTCTATGACCTTGAGCTGTTGCATCGGGCTGTGATTGCCCATTGGTTCCTTCAAGAACTGGACCCCCAACTTGTTTCCCAGTTTCATCAATAACAAGCAAGTTGCACACTGGAGCTCCATGTTTTAAGTGAATTTCTTTGGCTGAATAAAGCAATAATAGTTAATTAGTAATAAGGAGTAACAACAAAAGTACGTCTGCAGAGATAAATAAAAATGTGAGAGACTAGCAATAAACTAAAACACAAAGACTAACCAAGAACAGCAGAAACATCCTCTTGATCCCTGTTTGTGCCTTGTGGCACTACCATCTGATAAGCAAAAATCTTTCCATCGCTAAGTCCAATCCAGAACGTGGGACTGGTGGCATTGTTTGCTTCATAAATAAAAAACGATACGAATAAGCTCTCCATTTTATTTTTCAATCTTTATCAACAATAACAACAACGAGGATAATTAACCCCTCGACAACAGCAAGTACTGGTTGTAAGTTGAATAATATATTACAAAACTATAATCAATATTACAATCAATGATATAATGATATAAAACTGCTTACAGCGACTGAGGCAGGTGCTGATCAACTTAACACAGGACACACTGCTGCTCGAGCTGAAGGGTGACTTGGAAGGGGTGGATGTGACATCAAAAGTAACTCCTTCTCTCTTAAGCGTCGACCCCCTGCTTTGGGGTTCTGCCTGAACTTCTTCCTGCTTTTTGTTCTCTTCGCCCGTTCCTCCGTTCGCTGCAGCAGATTCTTCCGTTGACTTTTTCACTTCGACTGTTTCCCCGTCCTCGGTTTCTTTCTTGACCGTCGTGGTCGTCGTTGAGATATTAGTAGTGGTTATTGTGGTAATCACTTCAGATTTCTTGGATGGAGTCACTTGATCAATCCTGAAAAAGCGTAAATGCTCCTCAGCATCCCTCTGCCAACGATTTTCATCAAACCATACACACGAACACAATGAAGCAACAACTTAATGGCTCACTTATGCTCCTTTATTTCCTGCGAGAGAACTTTAACATTCCCTCCTGTTTCCTGAGGAGACGTTTCATCACCTTTCTCTTCTTCCTTATCTTTCAGTCCGATCTTTTCCATCCCATTCTCAACTCCATTGACAACCTTCTCCTGCACATTCTTTGCCACTCCTTCTAATTCCTCAACCACTTCTCCCACAACTTCAGCTGTCTTTTCCAGCACTTCAACAGCAGCGTCTTCAGCATTTTCTACTACCCCCTTTTGAGGAGTGGATGGAACCTCCTCTGGTGACTTGGACGAAGCAGGTTTTTTCTTGATGCTCCTTATTGATTCCCTTAGTGACTGCTGGAAAGATCTGCTTCTGGAGACCGATCCCCTTCCACCTATACAAGTTAATAAGAACTCAATGATGACCTTTCAAAAGTTCTCACAAGAAATATAATCCTTAAAATGTCACAAAACCACCAACCTGTCACAGCTGTGCATTTGCTGATGACAGTTTTCTTCCTCAAATAATCGAAAAGAACAAAACCATTGGACGTTCCGACAGCCATCCTGGGTAATAAATTGGTTATTAACCATTCTCTCAACAGCCAAATAACTTTCCACAATGCCTTTTTTTAAAACATAATATGAATTACAAATATACTCAAAAAGCCTAAGAAGTCTGGATATTGGTTATTCAATAAAAATCTAATGGATTTAGTTATTTTGGAGAGAATTATCCAACCATAATCAATTAGTCCAACTTACAATTGCCAATCAGATCTGAGAGCCAAGTCAGAACAGGGGTGGATGCCATCAACTTGAAGGATGCAAACAATGCTCAGCAGGCCAAAATCCAGCTCCTGATCCTCTGAAACTTTATTCTTGATGATCAAACTCTCAGAATGGGGTCCTTTACCAAGCAAGTCAATGAAGACTGCTTCATTAGGAAGAGTTTTATTATCTTGATTGTCAAGACTGGTCAACAACACCTGACCGGTAGCTCCGCCAACAGCCAGCAGCCCGCTCTCGGGACAGAATGCAATCTTGGTTATGGAAAGTCGCGGGTCGTCATGCTTCGGTGAGAAATAGGTGACCTGAAGACGATCACACGAATTGGAAGTGAGGAGAATGTTGCCACTATAAATTTCGAGCGCACGACAAAAGCCGTTGCGAGATCTTCATGACAACTCATATGTCTCAATTGAATGTACGCAAATGTTAGTAACCACATTTTCCAATAACCTTTCTGAATGGTGGCCAGGTGTCATCAGTTACTTCATTCTGATTTTCTTCAATCCATTTTCCAGAATTCTGAAAGACATCACCGGTGGACCAAGTGAAAATCTTCTTCAATCCAGTCGAACCAGATTGCCAGAACACTACATCTCCATTCTCGTGCCTGTTCAGAATAAATATTAAACATTACATTCTGCATTCAGTCAAGAAGAATACATTGACATTTCTAACCCAGTCAGAACTAAATCAGAATTATCTTTCTCTGAGGAAGTCACCTGTCCACCTTTTAGTGTCCAATCCTATCCAAACATCATGTTGGTTTAGAAAGGTTAAAATCCTCGTCACAACACAGTTGATAAACCTTAAGGTGATTTTTTGCAGCTTTCCTCCTCACAAAGTCAATTTTGATCCAAATATTCTGGGGCACAGAAGGGTAGTGAGCCAGGCAAGACACAGGGCTGCTGTGAACTCGAGAAACTTGCAACGGGTTCAACAGAGGCCAGTCCTCTGAGGCAAGATCAACCACTAGCAATTCCTCCAGTGTTAAGATGAGCAAAGTATGTGGGTTGTCAAAGGCTGGAAATCATTTGATATGAGCAATTCTGAACATTCTAGGGAATTTTTAATTTATCTGAGTAAATACTTACTGGTTAGATCACACTTCCCCTCTTTCTCATCAGCATCACACAACACCAAGAAATCAACGAGGCGTGACTTGAGATCAAACACCACATGCTTGCTGGAATGCATAACAGTAACCGTACTCTTTTCCCCAAAGTTGGATTTGGGCATGCCCCCACTGAATATCAGGAATGGTGACTTGCTGCAAAGAATATACCTTGTCAAAACTTGTTAAAAATTGATATGAGGTAGCAAATAGACCTGTTTCTAGAAGTACTCTTAGTAATAATCTTTGAGATCTCCTTGCAGGCAAAAGGACCTGAAAATTTTAAAAGAAATTTATCAGCAAAAAATGAGTGCACTAATAAGAATGCATTTATGAACAGCATGCTTAGATTCACAGCATTAGACTCACCATATGGAGTGGTGGCATTCTCCACGTGCTTCAAAATGTTCTCCACATTCCATGTCATGTGACTGCCATCAGCATGACAAGTCACTATTTCTGTGCCACATCTGTCAAAGGAAGCCCACTCCAAAGGCTAAAAAAATTGTCGAATTACATTCAATTTGAGTAGAAGATGTTAACTATAGTCCGTAAATATATTGCAAACGGTTTGTGTTTTTGTGTCAAATCCATAACAGTTACTGGTAAGCTCAATTGCTAAATTATTCACCATGGCAGTCTTAAATATGAACACAGGCAACCAATCTCACTTGATTTGTTCCAAAACATCTTTCTGCTCTCTTGTCCTTTCCATTCCAGCAAATCATGATGCCCTCTTGATAACCAATCAGGAACTGGAATGTCATAGTTTTGATCCATGGTTACAACATTCATTGTAATATCGCACAAGTGGCTTAATTTTGTTGAATTCAGTCAGCAGGCAGTAAATTAGAAAATCAATGGTAATTATAACTCACACAACTGTCAGAAAAAGGCTGTGGAGCTATAATCTTGATTGTGGCAACTTTTGACTTTTGCTCTTCGGATGCTCTTAAAATGAAATCTTAATTCAATTATTTCAATAATAATATAATAATATTAAAGATAATTTAATAAAATGCAATTGACTTACTAAATACACACAACTTACTAAAAAAAACTGATATCTGTAGACACCAAATATATCATGCAAACTGGTGTAAGGTAAACTCCCAATAATGAAAGTGAGTGGAGACACAAACAAAGTAAAGTTGAAGGAGACACAAAAGCAAAACCTCCTAAAAGACAAAAAACACTGAGACTAGAAAATACGTTTGCAGGGGTCCACAGATTAATTAATCAAAGCACTGAGAAGGTGAACATACTATCTTGATAAAGCTTTTTAATCATAAATTCGTATCTTTTTAAAGCGTGAGAAAGTGTTGAGATAACAACTCCCTTAAATGATCAGAGGATGCACTAAGAAAGGTCAAAATAGGAATAAGGATGAGGGTTAATTATTATTAATCATTTAGAGAAATTATTATTTTTATTATTATTTTTCTCCTTAAACTTGTCTAGGACCAACCAAAGACTTTGACCTCTTCAAGTTATTTCTCATCATTAAAGCATTCTTCACGTGGCAATCAAAAGCAGAAGGCTCGGCTCAAGTAATGACATGAATAATAATGTGATTAATAGTGATATTTCACAGATGACAAGTGACACTTACAAAACCATCAAAATGGCTGACATAACATTAATTTAATTTTAATTAGCATTAATTTTAAGAATTGTACTTTGGAGAAGGAAAGTAACTTATTATTCCACTTCACTCTCATACTTCAAATTTTAAGTGTATATGATGATGACGATGATGATGCAGAAAAACACACCCTGGACCTTTTGAGCAAACAATGGGTCAATGACAAGTGAAACCACAAGAACAATGTCAATACAAATGCAGCCAATAATATCCAGTTATAGCCAGGTGCAGAATGCAGGGGATATTAGAAGAATGAAATTCTATGATATAGACTCTGTGGATGAAAATCATTGCATGCATTAAAATGCTCATCATGGTTGAAATAATTGCTTGTGCTTGAAAGCTTACAAGTAAATAAAGAGATTAGAGATGTTTATTGCCATCCTTCCCCACAATTCACTGTAATAATCATTACAGACAGATGCATATCTGACCATCTTTCCAGACAATGTCAAATGAATATGCATTTATTTATTTAAAAATAAATTATGTGCAAAATCAATTTATTATTAACATGTTAAATGAAAATGAATGTCAACAAGCTCATCATACATTGAATTAAACTGCCAAATAAGGCAATGTAAGCATGTTACTATATACAATTAAATTATAATAATATACATAAAACATGCTCGATAAAACATAACAACTTTGCATAATAATAATACTAGTAATAGTTAATTAATAATAAGTATAACTTATATTAAATTCAAATACTTAAAAATATGTATTATTAAAATAAAGCAAATAATGTTCCACTAAAAACTCCCTAAGTTCTACTTAAAGTGTCATTAAAGTGGCTTATCACGTGAGTGACATTAAACATAAAAAAATTCATAAAAATTAAGTAAGTGGCTTAAAGATCTACATCCGCTTTTCTGTCACAACATGGGACATTATGAATGATGTCTGCAGAAATTCCCAGAAACATTAAGTTATTGAGGAACAAAGTAAGCTTAAATGACTCTTGTTTAGCGCCTAACTTTATTTTTAAGCATTAATGGAACAAATAACAAATGGTAATGCAACTCCTCCTAATAAAATGCATCAAAACAGTCATTTACAATAAGTTACAATAAGTTTGTCACCCAATCATTTCATATCAGTCCTTGTCATGATTGCCATGAAATCAAAACATGCAGTTTTTAAGGACACAGGCCTAATTAAGGTGCAAGTGATTAACTTAATCACAAAAGAAGATAAGGTACTGATAAATAATACAATAATCGATACTGATCATTATCATCATTAATACACAGATCACACCGACTTGCAGTGCCATCTAAGCAATTGCAGGAAGAATAAATGCACGTACATCTTGAGCAGTTCCTCTTGCTTGATGGTTTCATCTTCTTTCAGCTGGAAACTCCCAACGTCGAGGACATGAATGTCTCCTGCTGGATGGGCTGAGAAAAGTAGGTCAGCAGAGTTCAGGGTCAAGCATGCAACCCACTTTTCTATCTTCTCTCTGAAATGAGTGAAATGTCTCAACACAACCTTAATGATTAAAGAGGATTGAAAATAAAGTGTGGCACTAATTAAAACAACACTTATTTGGTTTTTTCACATGATTTTGTTTTTCAAATAATTTTAAATTTCACACAAACTGCACTGAAACCGACCACAACTCCAAATTATTAAGCCATAATAATACCAGGACCTGAATAAAAAACCTTTATTTCAGTATCTAGGCCTGACAGCTATGAACTTTATTTTTACTGTTATTATTATTATTATTTGCATAGTTAAACAGAAATTAACTTTATAATACCCAATGGGAAAAACCCCCTTTTTATCATAATCATCATCATCATCATCATCATCATCATCATCATCATCATCATACTGTAGCCTTGAAGCAGCTGTGCGTCAGACACTTATTAAAATAATGTTATTTTATTAAGCCAATTTAAGTAGGCATCCCCTTCTGATTGTGTTAAAGATATAATTATAGACATTAGTTACATTTCAACTTCTCACTTACACAGTCCATTTATCTTAGCTCAAGCTAAGTGGTTTTATCAAGATAACATAGCAATGTTAAGGAAGCTAAATATATTTTATTATAATTATTATTGGCACTAAAACTGGCCACAACTTAACTGATGAATGCATCAGTACAAGATTAACATAGACTCATTTTGAGTGACAAATTATAAAATTAATTTTATGAATGAATTAACTTTTAACAGTCATGACAATTATCAGCAAATAAAGAATAATTACTTGTCATGTGGTGTGAAAGTGGCAACAGTGGTGAGAATGGGATATCCGTCTGCAGTGATGTTCATCTCCCATTTGTAGATGGACCTGTCCTTACTCAGAGTGATCAGTCGAGCCTGTCCGTGGACAAAACATTTTGACTGAAATGACTTAATGAAAAGAACGTAATGTCAGGTCAACAAGATAAGTTCAACAATTTTCTCCATGTTGAAAATCTAAGAGCAATACATGCACAAGGCAGATAATAGGCAAACGATGGCAGCCACAAATATGATATCATGATTTGAGTAGTTATCGTTAATGATTGATGAAACATCCACTACGAAGTGACTATGAGGCAGCGCAATTTTTGACAATAGAAAAACGCAACCTCCAATCACGATAAACACTTCATATTCATCATGAGATCATGAACGAATAAGCTTACATGAACAAGCTTATGTTGAGTAATCATGTCGCCAGCTGTTAAACATGGTTAAACATGCACAAACAAAAATGTATACATATCTGTTGCACACAACCTTCACAACTTGCTCATTGATTTTACCATCATCATCACCATCACCATCATTAATCTTGACACTCACCTGCTCCTCAAGGAAAAATATCTTTTCGATTGCTGAAGAGTTAGGATGTTCTGCATAGAACTGCACTCCAGATTTTCCATAGCTATGGAATAGACCATAGTTAAACTTAAAACTTTCTATTTTGAGCTATCCTGACACATGACCAAATTGTTGTTTAAAAATTATAAAAGTCAAGACAAACCATGTAATCCCAATAAGTAGGTTGGTTGAGTAATTAGTTATTATGTTAATTTAAAAACAAAATAAACATTCCATATATTTTTCATACCTCTTCAGACAAATTACAATATATCATAATGAGGAAAACAACAAACAGATGCACATGAAGCACTCAAGAAATTCACATTATGGATCCACAAAGCATAAACTCCAAAGAATGATGCCACAGTTATATATCAATGTTCCATATAAACATTTTTATACAAATGTTCTGTTTAGATGTTTCTGAAGTTTGTTTTACCAGCCCCAATTACAGGGGGTATTTCAATCACTTCATCTCAATATTGATGAAAAGACCATAAAATGCCACAAGGCACAGAGTATAAAATTTTAATACATTCATGACTCACATTCTCAATGAACCATCCTCAGATCCAATAGCCAAAAACCCAAGTTTGGAATCAAAGGCCATGGAGGATGGTTGATTTGGAAGTCCATGTATCAGACCCTGATCATTTGAAGTGTAAAATTGTATTTCACCAAATCGTATTCAACTTAGTGACCATAAACATATTTCAACCTTCTTGTATGAGAACAATTCATTAAGAAGTTGTCTTCTTGCCTCTTCTTCTTTGCTGTTGGGCTTAATCAATTTCAATTTTCGAAGCACAGACTCCATTTTGTTTTCTAACAATAACAACAAAAAAAGTTTCGTAAAAAGTCGGTGCGAGTAATCGGGGGCGTCTGTCGAATTTTTTAAATCATTTTAAGCGGGACCTAGCGCTTTATTTATATTTACGTGTTCACTTAAAATTACAACGCAAACGGTATAAATATCTTTAAATAAACTAATAGATTCCTCAAAATACCAGACGCGTTAATGACGTCATGAGCAGGGTACGAGCTTAAGTACCTCGTTTGTCAGACAGTCCCCAGGAAATTAATGTTGTGCTACAAGATTCCTCCTATCCAGTGTTTTTAATTCGTTAAACCAATAAACAGATTCCGAGCAGCGCAGCACATTATGACATTACCGGCCCAGACACAATCACCAAGACAATAAATAACATTATGAGCAGACACCAGCTAAGACGCATGCAACCAGAGTAGTCTCAGAAATATTTTAACCTAAGGAAAACCCGTTCAAACAAGTAAACAAGATGTGAATTTTTGTTCTATCTATTTAATCCATCCCTTCTCGAGCAAGGCCCTTTTAACCTTTAATAAGGCAATATTAATAAAAACACTCACAAGTTGAAGGTCTGGGTTTAAAAGTAGTCGTCAAATATTTCTACCAATAGAAATCCAATCGAAATAACTGACTGAATGCTCTGCAACAACTTAATGCGAACGTCGAAAGCCGGCACTGTTCAAACCCCTTTGCGCTAAAACTGCTCCAGGTCCCAAGTCACATCACGCCCTCATAATAATGTATTCTTCGATTTACGAAATAGTTACGCAACCAAATTAAATAAATTAAATTGCATTAATAATTTATTTGTTTTAAATGTTTAAATAACATGAATGAACAGCTTATAATTTATAGCAAAATTCACAGTTGAAATGTATTCTTACGCGTCTAGGCCTCCTTTGTTCTTGCAGAAGAACCATCACAATTATAAAAATCGAATGTTTAAACTATTGTTGAACTTATAATTTGCATTATATTAAAATTAACACACATTAATTTAAAAAAAATTGTATCACAACTACAAATATATCAATAATTATTTTACTGCATTTAAAAAATAATAAATTATAAACAAAAATATTAAACAAATAATATTATGTAAAATACGTTTTAAATAATTTATTAGTTTGTAAAGTCTATGTCACAAATTTAGCGCTCAGTTTGTTTTGACTTTTGTTTACGTGGGTGCATCATCGTATGGACATCGGCTAAACATGACTAATAAATCTAACAGACGTCAGTATACTTGCACAGAATGTCACAAATCATTTTCAAGGACGAACACTTTGGCTAACCACAAGAGAACTCATAGTGGAGAGAAACCCTTTAGCTGTAATGTGTGCGGTAGAGTTTTCACAAATTTGGGCAACATGAGAATACATTTAAGGATTCATACAGGTGAGCGACCGTTCAAATGCACCTATTGCGACAAAAGTTTTACACAAAATGGCAGCTTAAAGGCCCATTTAAGGATACATACCAAGGAGAAACCCTTCAGCTGCAGATTTTGTGAGAAAACTTTCAGGGTGCAAGCTAATCTAAAAAAGCATCTTGTTGTACATTCTGAAGAGCTTCCATATGAATGTGAAGTTTGTGAGAAGAGATTCAAACTCAAACCAGATCTGAAACGCCACCGTAAAAATGTCCACTCTTTGAATGACTCACAAACGACAGCGGAGACTGTCAGCAATTTCACTACAAATAAAAGTGAAGAATCTACCAGTCCATATGTTTACAATGACATTCAAGAAGATTCTAAAAGTTACTTCAATCTCAGCACTATGGTTTTCCCAGCTTTAGATAATATTAAAGTTGAACCAGTTTGGGAAAATTTGGAGCCTCATGAAAAACCATTTGAAAGAGTCAACACATCTCAGTTCTACTGTAATCAAAATCAGGCAGCAAATGGCTGTTATTCAAATTGGAGCACACCAGTCAATATTGATCATGTGAAAAAAGAGAGTGAATACTTGCCAGTTCCAATAGAATCCACCCACATTATTTCTTCAGGCACACTGGATATGGAGGCATTGAGATCTATTAATGGTCTGACAATCAACTACTTTCAACAGCTTTAAATGATGCCTGTAATTGGGCCTTACAACTGTGATGTGTTTGTACATTCACAAGATGACTGTGATTTTTAAGATATTGTGTTCTCTAGAATTACTTATGTTTTTTTGCACTTTGGGTTGAAAATTTGATTTTTTGCATGACTGTATTGACTTCAAATGATTACTTGAAAGTGCTATTGTTTTTGTGTTCTAGTTTCATTTAATTTGTCAATTTTTTAAGCAATGTGCAATGCATAATTGAAAGTATTAATTCAAAATTGGCAGTATTGTAAAGTGCAGGCTAAGTGTTAAGCTATCCCAGAGATTGGGTGCTCATATGGCTTTCCTGCTTATTTTCTTGAATGGAACACTTGTGGGGATACTTAGTCTTACTTATCCACTTGATATCTTGGTTTTTTGATAAATTCTAAGATGAAGACAGGCTCAATGATATTTTCATGGTTTGAAATTTTGTGATGACATTCATGCATTGATGCTACTCAGTCTTACTTCATTTCTGTTATTAATGGTATATTATAAAGAATGGAGGAATAACGTGTGGGTTTTGAGGAAGCATATTTGCAAGATATAATATATATATATGTAATTCTATATGGAAATTTTGAAAATTTAATGCAATTTTCCAGAAAGGGTGGTGCCTATCCAATTTATGAACATTAAGATTGGTATGAAGTCTTGAGAAAGCAATTGAGCGAATGTCTGCCGGCGGCAATGAGCTTGTTTCAGACACGAATTATTTAATGAGCACTCATCTGCTAATCCCAAATACACATAGAGACACGATATAGCATAATAAACGTCAGAAATTTGCTCGTATTTTGTAGTTAAAAATAAATTAGTAATACTTACTTATATTGAAGAATTTGTTACAAGCATTAGATTAGATCTTGTATGTATTGCATGAATAATTTTCATTTTCTGCTTAGCGCATCCCCGTCTTCCTCCATTGCGACCATACTTCGTACCTCCTCCAGCCACATTTCAATAACTATATCAGTACCATTTCCGGGAACTGCAATTCATTTGTTACTATAAGTGGTCGCGACCGATAAGAACTAGGGGGACGCCCAGACATTATAAATTGCTCCGATAATGGAAGTGGTAATCTTCGCCAGTTCCAGTGACAGATTTAATAGCGGAAAAATCTTACATAACATGTCGGCATGACTTGATAGGTAAATGTGCGTGAAAAAAAGCATTCAGAACTTGAAAATTCTTTGATCAGAGATTCGACTGAAACAACACCAAGTGGAAGGAAGATTCGTCGACGATATGAGATTCATTTATATTCATCAATTCAGCACAATCAAGTTACGAAGATACTGAGGGCTTCTGAGATTTCCGATAAGTGTGATGTTTATTTGCTGCTAAAAACGGAAGGTCTCGAGCAGATGCGTACGTGATCTGATGAAAGTAAAAATGCTTGGAAAATGGTCAACACGTGATTGTAAAGATGCATCATAAAAATTCTTAACCTTTGTTACTGCCCCAACTTCTACAATAACTATATCAGTACCATTTCCGGGAACTGCAATTCATTTGTTACTATAAGTGGTCGCGACCGATAAGAACTAGGGGGACGCCCAGACATTATAAATTGCTCCGATAATGGAAGTGGTAATCTTCGCCAGTTCCAGTGACAGATTTAATAGCGGAAAAATCTTACATAACATGTCGGCATGACTTGATAGGTAAATGTGCGTGAAAAAAAGCATTCAGAACTTGAAAATTCTTTGATCAGAGATTCGACTGAAACAACACCAAGTGGAAGGAAGATTCGTCGACGATATGAGATTCATTTATATTCATCAATTCAGCACAATCAAGTTACGAAGATACTGAGGGCTTCTGAGATTTCCGATAAGTGTGATGTTTATTTGCTGCTAAAAACGGAAGGTCTCGAGCAGATGCGTACGTGATCTGATGAAAGTAAAAATGCTTGGAAAATGGTCAACACGTGATTGTAAAGATGCATCATAAAAATTCTTAACCTTTGTTACTGCCCCAACTTCTACGGTGTTATTAATTAAGATTTTATGACGCGTGGCCTTAATGACGATGTCACCTCTCCAATAAAGCGCGTCTGCTCACTTAAGCATGGAGGAAGCTAATATTAAGGGGTTGTCTCCAGCCCATCATCTGCTCATGTACTGGATTTCAATGCGTGAGATGAAACTAGAAGTAAGCATTTCTTTTGTTTGTGTAGATGGTGAAACAATCATTGGACCTAGATCATTAAAAATGTTGTTCAAATGTCCGAGTCAGAGATTCTTTCGGCATTCGTTGCAATAGTCTAGATGTTGGTTAGTATTACCATTTATTATATTTATCCTACTCATCAAGTTATGCTGAAGACATTAATAAAATACTACTACTACATATTCATTATAAGAACGACACAATTATATCACATTTGTAAATTTAAAAATTAAGAAAAAAACTCTTAGAAAGACATGGAACATGTTTTAATTGATTTACAAGTAGTTTAACAAGTAGCAGACTAAACATATTTGTTATTTTTTTATTATATAGGTAATTAATGATAATTAATCATTTTTTATCACGATTATTTTGAAAGTATAAAAATAAAATTGATTGAATATAATATTACATTATCAAGATTGCGATATTTGGCAAAGTTTTGACGTAGAGCCAATCTATTATTAGTTTTTGTCGTATTGTTAATTCTTTTATTAACCTTATTACTCTACTTGTTTTTATTACTTGGTATGACTTACTCGGCAAAAATTGTGAGCTCAGCTATTTTTGTTACATTTGGAGAATGTCACATAGATTACGGACTTTGAAGAAAGCAGAGAAATAATATTTCACTTAAAAGGAAGATAGTATGATGTTGATTATAAGAGTCGATAGTCAGATGGTGATGGTGATTACGATGATAATGATGCGATTATGAACTAGTAGAAGAATCGGCAGTTGAATGAAATTTTAAAAGCATTTCAAAATTGTTCATAATTGCCCCGAAAATATTTGACGCAGAAAAAATTCGTTTCTCGTTCACCGACGGAAGTAAGTTTTAAATTTGTTAAATTTTATTTTATTTCATTTCTTTTATGTTTTGTTTTTTTCTCATGTTCGCTTGAATTCAATTAATGTCAGCATCTTTCAATGCAGCCAGGAATGATCAAATGTGAATCATGGTTTCTCAAAGGAGAATTTCAAAATCTGGAAATGGAAATTCAATCGACATGAAGTAATCCCCAAATTCTGGAAAGGAGTGACTGGAAAATAAGAAGTGAGTAGCTGTGAAGTTGAATGTTCGTGTTTCTGATTCAACCTTGGCCGGCAAACACGAAATAAGCTTATAAATTCCGGTTATTGTTATTATTGCAGATATTATTATAATCATTATTTTCATTTCCAATAGATCTCTCTAAAAGCATCGCCTCGTGCATCTCGTGAGTTTAAATGGCACTATGACGACGACGACGACGACGACGATGATGATGATGACGACTTACTAAACGAAAGACAAGACTATTATCGCTTCCACTCCATCGAAAGGAGAAGTTGTGATTACCTGGAAATGTCTCATTATTTTCAAGCATCCGCCCGTCAAATTGTTTTTGTTTTCGGGCTCTTATTTACCGCAGGAACTTATTTATTCGGAAAAGAAACAATAGTAAATGCCAAACCTGTGCACTTTACAACCGGTCCAACTGTGGGAGAAAATGCTCCCGAAAGCTTTCCAGACATATCTAACGATATCCACTCACATCATCGTATTGGCGGTGGAGAGGTGAAGGATTTCGCTGGAAGACACGAGTTTCCTGCAGGAGAATCTACCGAAACTCCGTTGCAATATGCGTGGTTGGTCAGGTTTAACACTTGGTACCAAGGGATACACGGGTATCTGAGTTTGGTGGTGTGTAGCTTTGGTATCTGCAGCAACATCATCAACATCATCGTACTCACTCGACCCATCATGATCTCCC
>JAJTWR010000332.1:920000-1052500 GCA_021613335.1 Whitmania pigra
GTCTGTCATCCTCCCACATTAAAAGATTTTAGTTCTTTATAGGCTTGAAAATTGAATATCTTGAAAATATTAAATATAAATAAATCTCTGTCGAAATTCAATGCATCGTTGTAATAATCTCTCAAATAATCTAAAAAAGGAATTAAATTGAGTCGCTGAATAGGATGAGGACGAGGATGACGAGCAGTCAGGAGAGACCGTTAAGGTTGACTATTATGCAGTCATCTGCTTTGCATTGCAAAGCAATTCATTGAATAAGTTGTTTAAATTGTACAGACAGAGAAATAAATCCAGACATCAAATTCTCGTTATTAAGAGCCATTAGCGAAAATATAAAGAAGAAAGAAACCTCACAAATTGAAACGTGACAAGGTACAATTGACACCCCTTGGCCAAAAAAAAACTGGTCATTCGGGTACAGCCTGGAGTGAAATTTTAGTGCATGTTTGCGAGGGAAAGCGTCTGGAGTGATGGAGTGGTTGACTCAAGTGCCGCCATAAGAACGGCTTTATTAATTCCTCTTCACCGCTTTATTTGTATTTATTTATTTTAGAGTTTTAGTATTTTTCATTTATTTCATCCAATTTTCAGCTTTCAAATTTTCTCCTTTCTTTTTATTATTCTCCAAATAATTATAAATTTTTTAAAAGAGAATATTAATGTAGATTTACTTATCGATTTTCACAAATTTCGATATTATTTTATTTAAAATTAGATTTTTTTATTTTAAAGATGAAAAAAATTCCTCTGAAACTGGCATTTGTCCATTCAGCCATAAATCAGTCTTAAATAGTTTTATCGCCATGAAATGATAAAGTGAAATAAACATTCTGAGCAAATAAATTTAACAATTCGAAATAAGTTTTTAATCCTTAATCTTTGTCGTTAAATTTTTTTCTTCGATTTCGATGAAAGAGTATGCATATTATTAACAAGACTGCCGCTCGTGACAATGATGATGAAGTTGATAATGATGACGACGATGTTAATGGCGTTATGAATGTGATAACGGTGATGACGATAATGGTGAGGACTTTGGTAATAGCATGATGATGACATTGATGGCGGCAGTGGCATGATGGAATGACCACTGGGTGCCACCAAAGTCTATCGTGTAAATGCAAATCGGCTGCTCAATGGAAATGAAGGAAGAAGTGGCTGGAATTTGTTGGAAGTGAGTCGTGATTAATGGATGGTCGCATGTTTAGAACGTCTCCATCAATTCACTTCAAAGTTTTTAAAAATTAATTCCAGATGACAATGACGATACTTAAGATATTGATAATATTGATGATACTTAAGCGAATTATGTCATGTTGTTCAAAAACCTTAATGCTCACCTGAACGTCAACCTTTAGTGACGATTGTAATTTTACTTAAAAAAAATAGATACAAATAAAATAAAATAATGATGATATAATTTTATCAAATTTATCGATGCTTAAAACAAATTTATGTTTCAAAATATTTTGTATTATTGACTTTATTATTATTTTATTATTAAGTTATTATTTATTTATTAAAAGAATGAGTAGAGGACAGAAGCCTTTTACTCAAACAACCAGAAATAATTGAGAATTGAAGCGAGAGGTGCAAGCAAATAAATAAATAAATAAATAAAGAAATGGAGAAAAGTCTTTGGTGAGGGAGGTGCATGTGCTGGCTGAGACAATATTTTTGATGACATATAGGGCCGTATTTAGGGGGGAGTTAACGGGTTCAAACCCTCGAAATATTACAAAAAAAATTTTAATTGTAAATTTTAAAAATTTTGTTTCTGGGATTAAAGATTAGCAAGAAATGTATGTGTATTAATGTCGAATACATTGTTCTACCAAGAATGGCATCAATTTCCGCAAGTCGCGCCTACTTATCGTAGCGGTTGAGAATTCGCCTCGTGTTCTTGCGGAGTCATTTCGATTCCCTTCTTAATCGTCTATCTGTGTATAATAGAAACGACAGATTGTTGAAACTTCTTCGGTTGATTTTGATTTCCAGGAGTTTCCAGACAGATGATGGGTCTGAATTGTGTCGAAGGATGGAGTCAGCCATCTTGGCGAAATACTTCTCAGTTTGGAGGAACTTAAATGACATTCGGTCTGCTAAGACTTACAAACAAAAATAGCAGTCGTTGTTGTTGTTCGACTTGTGCCAGATTTATAATTTTTATCATTTTACAGAACTTATAAACTAGACAAACTGACGTCCTTTTCATCTAGCCATATATCGCACAAAATATCAGAAATTTCTTTGCATTAATTGCCGTCCAAAAAATATTTTAAGAAATTGTTTTACAATGTGACATTTACAACTTGTTAAAATAAAAAAAAACTGCTCCCCCGAATTGCGGCCCTGATTATATATTAGGTAGAGAATTACAGATTTTAATCATTCGACTAATGAAAAATTTTAAGTCCACTAAACATTGGTTATTTTTCTTTTAAATCTTCAAATTATCATCAAATTATCAATATATTTGTCACTTTTATAAGTTTTGAATTCTCAAAAATAAAACTTTAAAAAATACTGTTATTTTAAAATTATATTAAAAGTCATTTTCCATTCCTGAACGGATTGAATTTTTAGTGAAGGAATTCTTTGTCACAATTAATAAAATTATTATTTTAAATTATCTGCGTTATCTTTTTTTTTATAACAAATTATTATTTTAAATTATCTGTTTATTTATTTGATTATTTATAGTCCGTTGCTTAACTAAGTTGAAATGGACTTAGTTTAGATTCTCTGAGTTGTTATCTTTTTTTATAACAAAAGCTTTGTTCTACTTTTAAAACAGTTTTAGTTAATTCGAAAGATTTCGTTTTGAAAAGACTTCAAAAATGGATTGAAATATAATTAAGGATAAGGCAAAATTTTCAAAGTTCATGGATGCTTTTGAAGACTTTGGAAAGACTTGCCGATTTCTCGATGTAAGCTCATTATTTGAAATTTATGGAGACGAATATTTGGAAAAGTTGAGGTTGTGATGATGTTGACTGGTTGCGCAAGCGAATATTCTCACTGCTGGAGAAGTGTTCCCAAATTTTATTCTTTCACGATGGCGAACAAGTTAATCCATAACAAATCTTTTGGCTTTTCATTCCCTCGTCAATCATTGATGAAGAACATTTTTTGCTCGTTGTTTCACTTTTAATCCAAAACTCTTCATCTTTTGTCTTTTGAAACATGTTTCGTTGGAGTGTCATTGCTCGACGCCCCACAGAAATAAAGAAGAGATTGATTAAATAAGAAACAAACAATAAATTGACTAAATAAATAACTCTGAAATATGTTACGTTTAATGAGGTGACATGAATTTCATGTTATTTATCAGCTAAATATTTTTTTCCAATTACGTGAGCACGTGATCAAAACTATCAATGTCGATAGTGCACACGTGACTCCTGTAATCTATAATAATTTATAAAATATTAATAACAACCATTTTTTGCGTGCAGATCATGGATTGTGTTTATGATTTTCCACAACAAATTCGTTATCACCTGTCACACCTCAGCAATGTGGCTCACCGTTCTGTTGGCAGTTTTTCGATACGTGGTTGTCAGCAAACCTCACTTCTTCCTCTCCCAAGGAGCCAGGGTGAGCCAACAAAATTTAAAGAAATACTACTACTACTACTACTACTACTACTACCACCACTAATGATAATGATAATAATAATACTTGTATTAATAAAGGCTATTTGAAAACCAAAAAACAAAAATATGTTCAGTTATAATGTTGTAATTTGTAATAAAAATGATGTCATAAGTTCTGATTAGTTTACGACAATATTAGTTTATTCTGCTAACACCAACAATTATAATTATTTAATTGAATGACTTAATTATTCCAATTTAAATGTATTTTCAAAGCGCAAGGGAAGAAGACGTTCCACTCTTACTCCATACTGGTGGCGAGTTGTGAAGTTGTCAGTTCTTGGAGTCCTTGGTGCGACTGTTTTCTTCTGCGCTCCTTTCTACGTCCTCCACAAACCAGTCTCCCTTGACGAAGAAGGAGATCAGGCACACGTAACTTCTGGACAAGTCGTTCCGTATGCAGGTTACGCTGGAGTTGGAAGTGCAGCTTCAGATTATGTAAGCAGATTCAACATAATTCACGGGGAAGAGATTTTTATAAACAAATCTAGGAAGTCAGTTACGACAGTTGACGAGTGGAAGAACAAAAACAAAAACCATTTCTTGAAACAGGAATCCAGAAATTTTACTCCTTTCTCTAAAATCGATAAATACTCAATACCTCTTGGTCTCAACAACGTGAGATCTCTTTTGCTAGATGATGTATATTTCCAACATTCACCTGTTCCTCCTGAAAAACAACGAAAATTAGGCTACTGGATCGCTGTTAACGACTTCATACCCGATGAGGTCATGGCCTTCAACTTTTGGCTCTTTGGAGTTTTACTAAAGTTGGCCCCCTGCTGCTTGCTGTCCATTCTTAGCTTCCTCCTGGTGAAGACCATGCGTCGAGCCAATGAAAAAAGGAAGAGGTTGAAACGACAACAACAAGAAATCAAACTACGTCAACAGTCGACGTTGGAATCGACACTCGAAAATCAAAAAAGCAACTATTTTTGTGCCAGTAGTACTTGTTGCAATTGTTACTGTTGTTGCCACAATAAGTGGTGCTACTGCTGTTGCGGTTTTTCTTGTTCTGGTCAAAACAACAAAAATCAAAAGTATTGTGCAGTCGTAGACAACAAACAAGTCCAATGCACTTCTCAAAGTCCTAAAGACAATATTCAGAAACAATTCCATACTCCTCCGTTTGAGCAGAATCGAAAACACCTGCTTAGCCAGTCTACCTTGAACACCAAGAGCCGTTCCTTGTTGGATCTTCCTGCTCCCAAAGAACAGGTTGTGACCAATTCCTATGACAATCTCATCAATAGGTCTTCTTTTGGTAGATCTCAGAGAAATTTGCTTCGCGCTTCCAAAGAAGCATCGAGACGTAACTTGTTCAGGAGAAGTGGAAAGTTTCGTAGCGGAAGTCCAAAGATTGATGAAGGTGGAAAACTGGCAGTTGTGGTTGAACTTCACCCAGGAATACAGGTTGATGTTGCCAGTCGATCTAGTAACGAATTGGCAAGCGATAAATTGTCCGTTGTAAAAGCCACATCCTCGTCCAAATTATCGAGCAGTTCATTGGTAGTTCCAGCAACATCTTGTCAAATTGACTCGAGTAGAGCCACGTCGTCGTTGACTTCGCTGAGGATGAAACGATCAACTTCGTTACTGGCGAGTCACGCACTCTCAGTGGCCTCTCTTTCTCTTCCTGTCAGAACCACGGAAGTGACGCAATCTCTCAAAGCAGCCCATCCACCGACAACTGACACGAACGACAAAAATCGTAGTCTCTCCGTCAACTTTTCTCTAAGACCAAGTCCATCCACGATGACCGTAGAATCAAATTATCACATTTCGTCATCAGCATCGTCAGTCCATTCATCTCCGGAAGTTGATTGTAACAGGACGACAGCGATGCTTGTGGCTGTGGTTTTGACGTTTGTGGCGACAGAGCTTCCTCCTGGTGTCATAGCATTGTGGAGCGGCTTTGACTCGAAAATTTTCGACGACATATACGTACCTCTAGGAGATGTCTGGGACATTTTGGTGCTGGTGAACAGTTCCGTAAACTTTGTACTCTACTGCACGATGAGCAGGCAATTTAGACGGACGTTCAATAAAATGTTTGCAGCCAGAAAAGAAAACTTTCTTCTCTGTTTAGGACTCAAGCGGCAAGACTGGAAGAGACCAAATATATCATCTCACGGATAATAACAATAGTCGTTGTTGGAAAATATTAATTTTCCTTTAGTGACCTGATATTTTAGATTCAATATGTTGCTAAAATCTATTTGTAACTGTGTTCTGTTTTTGTGGGTTTTATCGTTTTAAATCAAATAAATGGAATGCGGATTACATTACTTTTTTCCTGCTTATTCGCTAAACCTGCAGAAGCTTGTTTGTTACAGAGTGACAAAATCTTTCTCTGGTTTTAGGTGAATGTCATCTAAAATTTTAAATAATTTGTTAATAAGTAATTTTAACATTTACAATTTATTAAAAGTAAAGAGAAAAACCAATAAATATTACATATGTTATCCCGCTTTATTTAAACAAAATTTCGTAATTTAATAAACTGTAAAATAAAATTTTTTGAAAAGTAAAATAAAATATCAATAGAATAAAATTAAATTTAAAAACAAATCAAAGACATTCACCTTAGCCTTGTAAAATAATGTACTTTACATGACCTATAGTACAGAACAGTGTTATTTCCATTCGCCACATAATTTCCATTACAATTCTAATTCCATCATTATTTGTCAAATAATTTCTATTTCTATTCTAATTCCACTCAAACTCCTAAAAATTTCCATTCAATTCTAATTACCATTGCTGAAATAATTTCTATTTCTGTTCCTATTCTAATTCCATTTCCAATATTCTTGTTTAACTTTCCGGCCTTTTCAAAAGTGGAAATGATTATAAAAGCATTCTTAAACTAATGCTACAACTACCACTAGTAGCTAACATCAAAATTATGAAGCATTTTTTGCCACAGTTAACCAAAGCATGCAGTCACAGAGCAAAAAATCTAACAAAATGAATTTAGTTTGAGAAAAGTTATCATCTCCAAAGAACTGTTGCATTCGGTTACGTCGTCCTGTAGTCAGGATGCCGTAGAGCTAAAATATTCGCTCCACGTAGACCCGAGAAGCTGGTGCTGACAATAAGTCCTGGGCTAACTCATACAATTTACTTTAGTCTTAGAGTAGTCTTCTGTTTCCAGAAATTCATTGCATCATTATGTTCTTCTTCTATTATATCAGCTAGATATTTGTTGAGCTGATTATGCACAGTGTCCCTTTTGCTGATACAACTAATACTTACAGCAGTTGTACTGGACTGAATCTTATTTGTCCAAAACTTAAACTTCTTCAATGAATTCGGAGTTGGCAATGAGAGTGACGATGCAGATTCATCACCAGAACCAGACACATAAACTGCTTGAACTGAATCTTCCTTGCTTTCACAAACAGTTGCGATGTACAGTTTAGCGGTGAACATTCTGGTTACATAATTGCTTGTGCCATTGTCGGATCAAGCAAACATGCCGATGCTGGAATTGGATTAAAGTCAGTATTTGGGTCTAGAAGTGTGGCAAACCTACAATGAAGATAATGCAACATACTTGAGGTTGATGTTTTGGCAGATGTGTGCTGCTGCAGACGGCACTCAAGGCTTCATTTTGGATCTGGCACATGAGGAGCCAGAAGAAGTTTTAAGAGGCCACTACAGGAAACCGGGGAAAGCCGTCATTCTCCGGTATGAACGATCCACCGAACGACGGGGCCAAACCAATGGCCGAAAGACACGGTGTTGTCGGGAGAAATGGGCCGACCGCAGTCTCTCAAAGCAACATGAACTGCGGTCCAAACCGCAGCCTGGAAAAGGCCCGCGATCGATGTCCCGAAAATTTATATCTCTGGCTGCCGCTACAAAGAAATTATAAGATGCTGTTTGCATATATTAAGACGGTGTGAAGAAGCCACTGAGAGCTTTCATGACCTCTGTAGGCAAACTGGGGTACAGGCGATCGACATAATAAGGCCGACGAGAGCCTCGCAAAGTCGGAGTTTGCAAGTGAAAAGTGAAAAGCATGCGACATGAAGAAGCCATTGAGAGCTTTCGCAATTGCTCCAATCCAGGAAGCAGTGACCGGCACAAGGCCAACGAGTGCCTCTCATAGCCGGCGGTAAGAAGTTGGGTCCAGAACGACAAAACCGAAAGGAACATCTAGCTGATCACCGGATGCGGCCCGCCTCCCCCCCGAAAGCGTAAGGAGACACAAAGGGTCGAAAGTTTTGAAGACGGGGGAAACTCCTCTGAGGATCCCTGTCGGAGCTCCAAGGCTGAGTAATAAGTAACATTATACATGAAATTAAACTCAAGAGAGACTGTGCATCACTTTGTAAAATATCCGTTTGAATGGCGAAGGGTTCTATTAGTGTTGAAATTTTTTCCAGTTTCACCCAATATAAGACTGAAATAATAAAAGATAGATAAACAAGATTCGAACATAATATTATTTGCTAACTAAATTTGAATTAAACCGAATTGGCCTCAGAAATAATTTCTATTTCTCGTTGTAATTCCATTTTACAAAATAAATGCTACTTCTCATTCTATTTCCGTTTTTTCGGGCAATTTCCATTCCTATTCCTAATTCCATTCCCAAATTTTAATTTCCATTATCGATAAAATAATTTCTATTTCAATTCCTATTTCAATTATCATCAATGGAAATATCACTGAATCCTCTTTTAAAAAATTGAAATCATTTCTAAGAGCCGTTTTTTAAATAAAGGTCGAACTCAGCTCTTTAGAATGATGAAATAGGCAAGCCACGTGTTCCAGGAGCGGCATTTCCTGCATTGTTTGTAGATTGACGTCTGCCATTTTCTGCGTTGTTAAATAATGTTTTTCAGTTTGCTCGCTGTTTGTGAGTCGGTTCAGATTGTGTAAGTTTGACATTTGTCGAAATAAAAGTTACCCTAAAGATTTGATTTTATTTAATCGGAGTTCCAATCAGGTTTCCAAAGACTCTTCATAAAATCTGCCATCAGACATACTTTGGAGAGTTTGAAAATAATGCAAGGTCAAAATTTTGATAATGGATTAAAAATGTTATATTTAAATTTAAAAAAATTGTAAAAACGGATATTACATTGACTCAATTTTCTGCTCAATAATTTGCAACACTCTTTAAATTGGTTGGCATTTTAATTAATTTTAGAATATGGGAGTCAAATCGTGGCTTCCAAGAACTGATTATGTTTTCAAGCCAAGTTCCTAAAAAAAAGCCAGTTGAGAGAGGATTTAAAAAAATGCATGGTCACTATCCAACAGCTGTCTCTGATGAAAAGGTCTGCGACGAGAACAAGAAACAATGTGAGGACGAAGTGAAGACAGCTGAAAAAAAGGAACGTGCAAAAAAAGAATGTTGCTGGAGAATGATGTGTCAACCGATATGTTATTAAACTGATCATGGCGGTCTTAATGATTACTCCATAGAAAGGAACGATGTTTACATCTGTTTGGTGGATGTGTTGGTTATTGTATACATGCTAATCAAGATACAGCACTTTATTAAATTTGAGCTGAAAAGACAACAGAAGTGAAAACAAATTAAAAAGAAACTATGTGCAGGAATTTAACAATTTTCATTTTCTTTTGGCTCGGACGACGAAGTTTCTATAAAAATGACTTTTTAATTGTTCTTTTAATTGTGACATTTTAAATGTTCTTCATTTAAAGGAGTCGTTTTTCTAGGCAGATGGCAGAGTTTGCTAAAGCTGAGAAGCAAGAGATGAATTACTTGCCATGTGAGCATTTTTGTGCCTGTGTATCCATATCTATCCTGGCATCATATTATAAGAGCAACTAAATTGTGGTGTATTTGCAAACGTAAGATTTAAGGATATACGAAAATCTTACAAGGACGAGAAATCGTAGAAGTGGCAAGTAATTCAATCTGTTGTTACACAAACCCTACTCAGTTTACTATAAAAACAATTAATAATTCTTTATTTACTAGGTATAATGTCCTAAGGTAGCCATGGTATTGTAAAAGTTTAAAAAGTAAAATTTATTAAATTTATCAGTTTGAGAGAAATTCTAAAATAAAAAAATAGTTGGCTTAGAAACCAAATTTTAAAAAGTTGCGTCGTCCACGAACCGAACGAAGTCACGCACGCGATTGAATATTTAGCCATATTTGACGTGTAAGGTGGAACTAGCAGAAGGTTGTCTTCGTGCTCCCTTAAAGATGCTCCACAATTTTTATAAGAGAAGATACACCTCGAGAAATCAACCATTTGTCTCAAAGTTTTCTTCCTTGTAATTCATTTTTAACTTTTTCGTTCTTTCAGAAAGAGCTTTTCATGGTTTTGAGCTTCTTCCTACATTCGTCAGGGACAACTCTTTGTTATGGCTGGTTCCACCAATTTAATTCATTCCACCTCAGAGGCGTTTAGAGTCATGTAACATTCTATGCTTTATCGTGCAATTTGCGGAAAATAATAATTTCTCTAAAATTTTTTTTAATTACCCTTTTTATGAAAAACCTTTTGAATTACTTCGAAAGACACACAAGTACGGACCGCAGCCAAAATATACACAGACGCAAGTTTTAATATTTCTTAACCACATTTCTTGATCAAAACCACAAAACAAATACATCATAGAATTTGCTAATTTAGCAAATTTTAGCTTTGGTTCAGCTTAACCATTAAAGCAACAATCTCTTTATTATTCGCCAATTCATTTTGTAAAAATATTTAATCAAAATTTTTATTTTATTTTATTTTATTTTCTCTCCAACATTCAGGAGTGAACTGGAAATTGGTGAAAAGGAAAATGTTAAAAAACATAAATTGGCAAATAAAATATTTAAAGAAATTTTCCCAAGCATGTGTTGAGAAAATGGAGCACATTTCTCTTAAAATATAAATGCAACATATAATACAATATATAATATATAATATATATATATAGATATATATATTATTTCATATATATAATCGAATATGTAAATATAGTGATGAAAACGTTTTTAAAATCTGCAAGACAACATCAAAGTCTCAGATAAACATTTGGAATTGTTTTATATATTGTTCATAGTAAGTATAATTAATAAACAATATATAAATTATATATAAACAATAATTATTAAAATTGATTTTTACATTAATAATAAATTAAGTACAACATTAATAATTATTTATTATATTAATGCTAAATTAGTTATATTAATGTTACATTTAATAATTATTAAATATTTGTTATTAATTGTTATTATTAATTATCACATTAATAATGATTAATTATTATTATTACATTAATGACTCATTAATTAATAAGAAATTATTAGTTTTTACATTAATAACTAATTAATTATTATATTAATGTAAAATTAGTCATATTAATTTTATGATTAATAATTAATACAACAGCAAATTAAACATTCATTTCAAGAAAATAAACATTGAAAAAGTTAGGACGTTGAATCTAATGTTGTTCTATTATTTCATTACAATGTTGTTGTGTTTAGTAATATTACTTATTATTAATAATAATCATATTTTAGATAATTAGATAAGTTAATTCTTTCGGTGTACGCACCTTTATGATGACAATATTAGACGTATTTTTTAACGTTTTTAAGTTTATGAGAAGCTTTTGTTTGGGTGAGTACAATTGCTATATAAATGAAGTACAATTAATTAAAGATAAATTTATAGTTAGGTAAAATTGTATAATTAATTAGGTATAATAGCATAATTAATTGAATATAATTGTATAATTAATTGAAAAAGCGCTCTTTATAATCAGGATGATATTCATGGTTCATTGAGGGTGCTTCTTTTCGTGAGGTGGTCTGCAGATGGCCACAGGGCAGTGGGCGTGGTTTATGACGTAATCACTGACGCTTCCCAATACCGTGCGCCTGATTAGCCCGCACCCTCTTGATCCCATGACTATGAGATTGATGTCCTCCTCTGTTGCCACGTCCACAACCACGTGACCTGGCTTCAATCCATTGTCTAGGCGTGAAGTTACCTCGGTAGCCTGGAAAATTTATTTCTCTAAAATTGTTGTTGTTGTTGTTGTTGTTGATGATGATGATGATGATGATGATGATTGATGATGATGATGATGATGATGATGATGATGATGATGATGATGATGATGATGATGATGATGCTGATGATGATGATGATGATGATGATGATGATGATGATGATGATGATGATTGATGATGATGATGATGATGATGATGATGATGATGATGATGATGATGATGATGATGATGATGATGATGATGATGATGATGATGATATGATGATGATGATGATGATGATGATGATGATGATGATGATGATGATGATTGATGATGATGATGATGATGATGATGATGATGATGATGATGATGATGATGATGATGATGATGATGATGATGACGATGATGATGGCGATGATGATGATGATGATGATGGTAGTGATGGTGTTGGTTTGTCAAGCCTTTCATAAAATTCATTCATAAAAATTCGGCATTCATAAAAGATACATCAGACGTTGTTGTGAAATGAAAATCATGCTGGGACCGTTGAATGAGGAACGAATAAAAAATCAAAATTGAGCAAAAAAAGTTATATTGGAATGAAAATGTTTGTATTATGTATCATAACTAAATTGTATCTTGTCTTATCCATCATTGCTTATCAACAACAGCCACAACATCGGGCAAGAGACAACGCAAATTACCCCCAAGCTTTTCAAGAGTTCGACATACTGATCCAACAACTGTTGCCCTTTTATGCACTCCTCATTCCACTTTTCGGCCAGTGTATTCGCAGTCAGCGAAATCGTGCCTGGAAATGCAATCGCAAATCGGTTGGAGGAGTGGAAAGTATTAGGGAGGTGAGGCAGATTGTTTAAGTAATAAATCATGAAGTAATAACGTCACTGAATCAATGACGCTATGCTTATGGCGCTATATAAATGAAGTACAATTATTCAGGAACAGATTGTGCTAAAACTACCCGCATGAATAATATTCGGCAGCTCGACAACATGAACGAGGAGTATCTTGTTGTTTCTGTTGTGAAGGGAAACCATGTAGACTGAAAGTGATAAACATTTTTATTAACAAATTTATAATCTAATTATAATGTAATTCCTGCCAAAGTTTAAACGATGATGATGTACTTTTCATCGACAGTTATTATATTGCTAAGCGATTAGGATGATTTCGAATCCAGACTGCCATTAAGTAGACCTCACAGTAGCACAAAAATAAGGTTCGACGGACATTAAAGCATTTGTGTCAGCGAGTGTGAAGTAATTGTAAAGTATGCAGTATATTTCAATCAGTAAATAAATGCCTGACGTCAATTATTTGCTTAAATTCGAAGCTTGATTTACTCGAATGAATGAGGGTTCCATAACAAATAAAAGCCCCTTCAACACACGCTATAAATTTACACAAAATGATACTGATGATGATGATTATGACGATGATGGTAATGATACTGTTGATGATGACCACGACTATTATGATTACCTCGGAAGATGAGGAAATAACGACCACGAAGCAGATTAAACAAACATCAGCGACCAGTAATGATCGGCCATCCGGTTGATGAAAATTGCAACAATGTTGGCACCATAACGGCAAGAATAACAATCTCATGCACACACAAACTCACAATCAATCGCTTCTTTCGCCAGTTCACTGGAATCTATTGGAATGAGAACTTTAATTCCACCGGTAGATGCTGTCAGGGCAGACGTGTTCTTCGTTTTTGATGCTGTCGCCATATTTATCGATTGTCCTCGTCACTTTACTGTGGAAATGGAAAGATAACGCCAAAGTTCACATTACGAAGATGCGCCAAAATGATTTCCATTTCGGAGAAATTTCCCGATTGACCGGAAACTTCCATTCCGGAAAGTAATGAACGTTGATTTCGATCAAGAGGAATAAACAGAAATGTTCCTCGCGATGACGTAGCTGCTAGAGATTATTGAAATGAATTCTCGTAAAATCTGAGTTTGTACCGGTAATTTGTAGTTTTTTTGGCATTTATTTGACTAAGAAAAATAAGTAAAATGTGTTTTAATACGGTCAACAATATATAATTCAAAGTTATGACAGCTTACAGCGTAAATTCATGATTCATATTTGACTCACTTTTGGAGTCATGGATTTGAAAAGACTTAATATCATTTATAATTATTATTTATTACATGTTATTATTATTATTATTATTATTATTATTATTATTATTATTATTATTATTATTATTATTATTATTATTATTATTATTATATTATTATTATTATTATTATTATTATTATTATTATTATTATTATTATTATTATTATTATTATTATTATTATGATTATTATTATTATTATTATTATTATTATTATTATTATTATTATTATTATTATTATTCTTATTATTATTATTATTATTATTATTATTATTATTATTATTATATGAAGATTTTTTGCAGGGACGTCATTCGTTTGATGCGCCTTTTAATAAATCATGCATTCAAATCAACTTTTAATTAACCTTTCATTAACCTTATCTTATCGAAATTGTGGAAATTTTTCGTATGCTTTTCAAAACGTTCATAATTTATTTGTTGGTTACAGTTTCTGACAATTGGTTACAATTAGTTATTTTGTAAAACAACTTTGGAATCCCAACAGGCCTACAAATATAGTATTAAATTCAATTGTAGGAAAAAGTTGTGCTTTTGAATTATTAACGAAAGGCATCGCCGCTTAATCAGTGGTCTGTTTATCTCACCATGGGCTCCCACAGCAACTTCCATACCAACAGTAACTTAAATAAATCGATAAAAGAACTGTAAATATTATAGGTATTGTTTTAATATATCCATTAAATTAATTAAGTTTATTTGATAGTTTACAGATCAACATGCCTTTGCAATATAAGGCATGTTCAGAACGTCTCAAAATTATTCTTAGTCGTTCGGACCCCCAACACGACTGTGGTTGCTACCAAGATTACGCCAGTGCACGGTGACGATATTTGTGGAAAGGAAACAAACAAATGCTGTGTTCATCACAATTTAAGGAAACATAAAGATGATATTTGTTTATTATATAAAGTCAAAGTAATATGAGAATCAAGGAATATTGATGAAAGGAATGATTAAATCCACCAGAATATAGAGCAGTGATTCAGCAGGTGTCAAAGAAGAAGCGCTTTCCTTCGCTTAATTAAAGTATAATGTCCATAATTATGATTAATAAAATTATAAAATACTTTTGATTGATGCAAGAATTGGTAAATTTAATGCTTCATAAATATTAAATGTCAGCTTTAAAATGATGCTATTGTTATTGCATTTGTTTTCATTTTATTGCAAACGAGAAATGTCTTTAGTTTTAATTTTAATTTCTTTAAAAATTAATGAAGTTATTTACTTGGCGCTAAACATTGCCATCAGTCGTCGTTATTTACTCTTTATATTCATCATTTATTTTAAATTCCTAATCTAAAGAACTTAATGTGAAAATATAAACATACAATTCAATTCTAACCGCTAATAATAATTTGAAGCTAGTAACAATAGTATTATTAATATTATTATAATCACGTAATTAAGATTAATTATTTTTTAGCAGATTTAGTAGAATGAGTTTTTAGTAGAAGGGAATCATTAACACCGATGTAGAACATGAGAATGCATTTTTAATAAGAAGAATTCAACAACTCACAACTTTCGTTTGAGGTCCAGAAAATAACGAGAGGATCTTTTGGCAACGAAGACCGAAATTTTCCAGCGTCGCCTGCGCTTGTATCTGCGCCAGTGATGAAGAGATAGTGATGAAAAGAAGCGAAGCACTTAGGAGGAAATGAGGACTGAGAACGAAATAGGATGGAAGGCAAAAATATGTGTGCGTGACCGGCATAAACTATATAGTCAGATTTTGACATTTTGATTTGCAAAAACTCCACTGGCACAGCGCTTGAAGATAGTTTTCAGACAGATTGGAAAGGACACAATGAGGGACATCCATCAGGATAGTTGAACGTACATTTTATCGGCACCCCGTCATAATAGCCCGGCGACAAAATAGCCCCGTCAAAATAGCACCATCAAAACATAAAGCTCATTTCATTTGATCAAATTTGAAATAAGCTATAAGTTAATGTATCAACTCATATAAATATTTTTTTTATAAAGATACATTGACGGGGATGTTTTGACGGGGCTATTTTGACGGGTCACCCATTTTATCTCGAAAGGAGTATCGATTTGAAGCGTTTTTCTCCAAAATGATTGAACATCGATAAATTTAACAAGAAATTGCTAGCTCGAATATCTGGGTGATCGTAGCATGAGGCTGATTGCATTTCGACCAATCTTCATCGTCAGTTTTGTGGATGTTCTAAACCCCTCTTAAAATGACGTAGACTTGTGGTTGAAAAATAGAATTTTGGTTATTATTAAGAGAGAAAGTTATTTTATACTCTTGCTTCACTTTTATAATAAATTCGTGTCGAGTGACTGGCGAGTCGCTAATTGTAATTACTAGTTTTTGAAATACTACTTTTAAATATTTTCTATTATTCTACAGCATTCAGGATGACATTCATTTTCGTCTCAGTCACGTTTTGAACACACATGATATTAACTTTAATAAAATTATTACCATATTTTATTAATATTATTATTAAGTAACAACTATGATAAAACAGACGCCACGAGTCCAACTTTTCCCCACTACATTTCGTAGTTAAGATTAAGTGAAATATTTATGAGATGTTTGAATATTCAATGATTCAAAATTGAGTGAATAATCAATGATTCAAAATAAAATATTATAATAATAAAGAAATAATTTGCATTTGGTAAAAACAAAAATACACCAGCAAAACATTTGGCTTCCGAACATATCAAGCTCTTGGTTATGTTCCTAATTCAAGAAATTTTAGAATTATGCTGATCACTTTGCTCTTGGATGCATTGTTAAATTTGAAACAAATGCATTTTTCAGAACAGGCATGATAACATGTTTAAATTATGTTCAGAAGGATGCTTGTCGACCTCGGGCAACGTCTTTAAGGATGCTCAGATCGGCAGCATACACATCGAGATTGGAATGGATTCTCTCCCAGGAAATGGAATTGCCGTCCACATGAGGCTGGCAAGAATAATCGAATAATGAGTAATCAATGCAAAGGATATTCCAAATGTTTACAACTTATCTTACCATTTATTCAACTAGCAAACAAATTTGTCCTTAAAAAAAAACCAAAATTTCATTGACTTACCAACGACTTCTCATTCAGGACAGATCCGTCGTCGTCATGGAATGAAACTCCAGAGTATTCCAACCAGGCGTTATCGGTGTTACGCGGGTCGTCATAGTAACCGGGACGGAGTTCCATGCTGCTACTTCCATCGCTGGACAGCCACGCTGGTAGCGCGGAATGGCAAGTCTTGTCTACGTAGTCGCTTATGCAATCCCAGGCGGCATGACCGTCGTGATAGAGAAGCTGCATTTATATTTAATGACGTAACTTAGAAATCATTCAGAATACTGCTTTGTTTACTAATCATGTAGTTATGAAATGGACGTTAATAAACTACTAACCACCAACCTACCTTGTTTACTTTGATAACTGTCGTGTTAATTACTTAGAGACACGTCAACACATTGTTATTTATTTGATTATAGTCCGTTGCATAACTGAGATGATTTGGAAACTTCTATTCAACACATTGTTTTGAGAGGAACGTATTTATACCTCAGGTATGGCCTTCTTCTTTGAACCACATGGACCTGGCACAGCCAAGAAAGAAAGATATTTGGAAGGTTTCGAAGATCTGTTGGAGTCTTGGCACCATCTGTAAAGTTTGAGGATAATCAGCAATAATAAGATAACATAGATGTAACACTACGTAGGGCGTGCAGGTTTGCCGAATGGGTAGCATTCCTTCATGTGGCTATAAAAACAACAGTCATTGTGTGTTGAGTTTGCAACCCAGTCTGCACTTTCAGGGATCGCACTCGGACAGGGGCGCTATATAAATGGTGGATCGATTAAGAAGTGCCTTTACATCCTACCCGGAAGCTTAAGACATTAAAAAAATCGACCAAATACAAAAACGAATATAATATAATACATAATATACTTGCAGATTCCAGCAGTGCATCATAGCATATTAGCCAACAATTTCATGGCTTAGCTGCATCTTATATCATATCACATACCTCGTTAGGACCACCTTGTAAATTGGATTTGGACCCCATCTTCGCAATATTCCTCTGCCTCTTAAGCCAGTTCTTCCTTTTGGATTGATGGGGTATCCCTCTTTTATCTCGTACTCACCGAGATAGCTTTTCCTGGAAAACTTTCTCATGATGTCCATGGTATTAAATACTACACCAACAGGTCTGCATGTAGTAACAATTTGATCTATTTTTAGTTGCATTAAAGTTATTACTTCAAGTGCATTTAACATTATCAAACCATTGTCACAAAAGTAAAAGTAAAATTCTACAAACGTTTTTTCATCATAGTTCTCCGACATTACTGCCCTTGAAGTGTACTCTTGAGGTTTGTAAGTTGGATAATTGACCTGTTAATAATAATCATCTTCACCATCTCTGAAATTCTTGGCAATCATCATCATCACAACAATTACTATCATCTTAAATTACTTACACTGAAGAGAACTTTATTGTCGGGTACTGGCGATCGTATAATAACTGAGGTTTGTTCATGATCGATTTCAAATTCAAATTCAGTTTCTTGTGGATAGAGGGCACACCTGGAATACTTGTGCAGCTTCATCTCAACCTTAAACCTCTCCATCTCACCTTCTTTCTTCTTTCTTATTTCTTCCTGTCTCTCCAAATGGTCTGTGGAAATAACAGACGTGGTTAAGTGATACTGCTATTCCACACTAATTAATTTCATCATTATTTCGAGATGAACATTACCAGTGGTAATTCCTGAAGCATTATAAAATTACACATTAAATGATATACTAAAAGGACATAAGCAACTAGCTCAAGCAAACAATTTAAAGTATCGCCAACAAAAACAAACGTCCAGAAGTTGTTACCTTTCTTCCTGGCTTCATCTACATCGGTGATGTCCTCAGGTAGTGCTTGCTGAACCTTCAAGTGTTTCATGAGAAGCACCAGAGCCTGAGAGTTTCTCTTCAACTGCACACAAGTTGACAAAGATTTTATTTTACTGAACTGAAGAAATAAAGATTGTCTTTAAATTGATAAACACTCCTTAGAAGGTAATTGTTCATATTATTACTTACAAATTGTTCATGTTTGTATTCAAATGATTTTCACTTCACCTGCTCTTCGATGAACGAAAACCTTTCTTCGAGCATTGGAGGAAGTTTCGGTTGAACGACGCTCGTGAAGTTGGTCGTGTGTGACAGCATGTTGCTCTCTGCCAGTTGATCCAACTTGAACATAATATCATCCGACCTGTTAAAAGCAAAGCGTTTATTGTTATCGTTTCGGAAATAAAGTTATGTTGTACTTTACAGATTGTCTATCACCAGTTTTATCTTAATCGGTTAGATGTTTTCTAAGTAACTATTTAACATGTAAAAGTTAAGTTGTTTTCATTACTTCTTGAAGGTTTCTTTGACCTGTTTCTCCATGGTTGACTCATCATTTGATTCAGTCCTAAGCAAATATTCCTCTGCATAAATGTTCTCCCAGTTCATCAAATCCTTCTCTTCCATTTTGTTCAGCTTCATTCCTAAAGTAACAACTTTATGTTACAAATTAATAGCGATGATGATGATGATGATGACGACGACGACTACGACGACGATGACGATGACGATGATGATGATGATGATGATGATGATGATGATAAAACTTATTTACGCAATACAGACATTAATGAATCAGTTATAGTAAGAATAAATTAGGTTATGAAGTAAATGAAATGTCAAGAGATGTCAGCAGTTGTCAACAGTTGTTATGCTTTTGAAAAGCCAAGTGAAACTCCAAAATTAAAAAGCAGTTGCAATAAAGAGAGATAAATAACTTACTGAACCCAAGCTTAGTGGACTGCTCTTTGACACAACACCTTTCTATGACGAGGTACCTCAGGGCCTGATAGAGATGACCAATGATGATCAGTGGAGGTGGCCAAATGGGGCGACTCTCAAATTCCTAATGTCACATTTTACGTAAGACATTTAGATATTATGTGTAAAAATAAATTTAACAATTTAAATTTCTCATTTAGGAAGAGATATATAATATGAATAATTACATCTAATTATGTAGTCTTGTTAGCACGCATACCTCTTTCTCAAACTATTTATTAGAAAGACGGTTCAGATTAACAACTATTAATAATTAATAACACAATAAATGCATCAGAAACATGGTATAAAATCCTTGTATGTAGAATCTACCTGGATTAGATGATATCTTTGCATCTTCCAAACAATATTTGTCTGACCTTGGATTGTGGCAAAAGTGTTGCTAAAATACAGCAATCAAATCCAATTAAATTTATTATTTTCTAAATTTAATCGAATGACACTAAAGCAAAATAATTTCCTCAACTTTCAGATTAAAAAATGTTTAAAAGAGATGCAACTGGAAGTAAAATCTGCATCTCAGCAACCTAAACATGGCGATGAGGAGGTTGAGCATCATGACGTTCGTGATGAGTGCATACACGGCGAGGAGGATTGGAACGATCCACTCGTTGGCAGGACAGTTTTCCTCCTTCCCGTAGCACTGGTGGACATCGTCCAATTCGTAGCCGTAAACGGCACATTGTTCGGCGGTGCAGGTGGCATTGCTGTTAAAACACTGTTGCGAAGATTGGGACAAGAAGTCACTTTCCATCTTGCATTCTTTCCCTGTTTTTGATTGCAATGAATAAAGTTGATTACTTATTATTTTGTTTTTAATTACAGAAATTTTATTCAACAAAATAGATTACACACAAACATTAAAGCCACAAACCAAACTAAAATAAAATAACTCAATGCGCACCTCCTTAAGGCTGACCCTCAATAACAGTTATGTTTATAAATGTAATATTAATATTTCCATAAATACTATTTATTAAAATAATATCAATATTTCTAATAATGATTTTTTGATATGTGACCCAATGTAATAAACATTCTTTATTAATTAAAACATTTTAACAAAATTTAAAATCATGTTTTATCTAGGTTCAGGAAGGTTATTCACCTGATACGAGATCGATGTTCATTTCTCCGTAAACGCTCCACCATGCATCGCTCAAGACATCCTTGGCAAGATGAATATTTAGCGGTTGATTAGGAAACAAAATGACCTGAGACGTGATGCCGTAAGAGGAAATGAAGACCATGATGATGATGACGAAGTAGAACAGGTCCACCATCTACGAGCAACAGGTTGTTGTGAAACATTAGAAGACCAAGATTAATTATTCTGTCAAATCAAACTTTAAGAAAATGTAAATAAATTTGAATATCATGAATTCCAACAAAATTATTTCAACTACCTGGATTAAAATTTCAACCACTCCATCTACATTCATTCTGCTTCGTCATTCACTCACCATCTGCTTGATCATAACCAGCTTCGGTCCAAGCTGTTGGTGGACGGAGAACATGTGGAGAACCCTCAGAAAGAACATCATCAGGTTGAAGGCCAGGATGATTCGAGCGGTGTAGAAACACATTTTGCAACTAGACGGCGGCACGAACCTAAGCCCCAGACCCAAGTAAAAGGTCAAAATGGCCACCAAATCCGCCATATTCCAGGGGTCAGAAACGTAATTCACCAATTTTTGTTTCGTTGCCGAAGATTCCGTCACGAGAAACTGTTGAAAATAAAGTTTTGCTGAATAACTGGAAAATAATGCAAGTTTAATCTAGTAAATATTAATTTGATAGAGAATGTTCGTTAAAATTTAACAAAATCATTTATATATTTACCTGCCGAAATTCTTCGAGCAAGAATGTGGATATCCAAGCAATCAACACCATCTCTTTTATGTGTATCGTGGGCATTTTGTCGGTTATCGGATAAAAGTCAGTCAGAAGGATGACCCCATAGAGAAGCAGAAATGCAAAAAAGGACATCTGTTGTGATTAATAAAGACATGTGAATGCTGATGATGGTGATAAAGTTTTAGTCGACAGAACTTACACTGTTGTAACAGAACGTGGTGAACGGAGCCTTAAGGAACGCTTCCAATTGGTCCCAGTATCGGAAGAAAAAGTTTTTCTCTTTCCTTTCTGAATGCTTGTATTCTTTCAACAACACACTGTTTCACAATCATTATCATTAAAATTTTAGCCAAATTCGAGTAATAAACATGAACATATTCACCATTTAATATTTAATTATTTATTCGAGCTGTCCACTATTAATACGTTATTAAAGTTAGCAACACTAACTGAGCATTTTCCAGGTTCTGCTTGTGTCTTGTCTCAGGCGTCTTTGATTTTTTTCTAATCAAAAACTAAAATGTATGAAAAAGAAAAAATTTATTACCAGAAAATATTATCAATCTATTTAAAAAAATTGTCTAACATTCATAATTAATTAATAATTTTAAATACATTTAAATTAAAATTAATTGTATTCAGATATCATCTATAAACCAATTTGATTAAATGTGGCTTTAAAAATGAAACATAAAAGTGTTGTGAAATTTAAAAATGTAAACGTCAACAATCCTTCACCTTCCTCACTGATCTGCTCCTTTTCCCGTCCGTTTGACTCTTCTGTTCGATTTCCTTCTGTCTGAACCTGAGCAGGAATGGGGAGCAAATGGGCAGGAAGAGAGCAAGGAGAATCTTGAGGGATTTTAATTAATAAATCAAAAATTATTAAAATTTTATTAATAGGTTTGTGAATATTGAAATCTAAACGAATGGTAACCAACCCGAAAATAGGAATTGTCGTCGCTCAGTCTGTCTGTCCAAATGTTGGTGAGAAGATTTTGGCAGGCAGGGTGAGCCACGAATTCTTTGTTGTCAGCTTCTACCTGTGGAGTTTCTAACGTGTTGTTAAGTTGTTTACATCGCGATATCACATTTTCAGTGTTAGGCTCTTTCATTATTATTACCTAATAATAATAATCATCATTGTTATAAATATTATATATTGTTATAATTATTATTATATAATTAATAATTTGTAAGTATTATTTATGTTATTATTATTACTACTAGTTATAATATTAAGTTTATTTGTATAGCGCCATAAGCGCTCAAACGTTTGTACAGCGCCTCATCCAAGGGGCGCTTTATGGCGGTGCAAGTTTCGAACACTACGCGTAGCAACTGTTGCTTTTACCGTCGTTCGCAGGCACGCTATTTGATCCTCTGAGCTAACTTGCATTTGTAACCAGATATATCGGCATCTTCAGTATCATTAAATTAATGTCCATTGTGGTCGTCGTCGTCGTCGTCATCATCATCATAATCACAATGATCATCATCATCACCATCATCATGATGGCTAAATAGTTATGCTCGTGTCGATCGTGATTGAAGTCCTTACCGCCATCTTGAGTACTGTTGTATCGCCAAAACTGCCCATTTGTCTGACGAGCAAGAGGGTGGCCTTCGTCTGGTCGGTCATGTAACATTCATTCAGAACACCCAGTGCCAGGTTACCGAAAAATCTGCATTAATTGAATTAATTTATTTAATTAACTGAATTGACTGAATTGACAGAATCGATTATGCATATGAAGAGAAACGGAATTTTTGAAATTCGATAAATAAATTGAAAATCTCTAATGCACTCAGTTGTGTCTACAACAATGTTAAAAAAAATAAATTGGATGAAGACGATGGTGGTGGTTGTGATGATGATGATGACTCACTCGGTTTGACTGTGGAGCTCAACGGCGAATTCCGAGTCCTGTTCTTTTTCATGAAGAGATTTGAGAATGTGTTGAGCCGTCAGGGCTATCGCAATGTCTTCCTAGTGAATGAAATATTATTCAATAATTTATTACAAATGCTCGTCAACATCACTAATCAATTGATATAAAACGTGCTACTGTTAAGCATTGTTATGATCGTTATAAGACTTTATTTCCATTTCGTTAGTCACCTTGCCAATATCCCAGAACACCAGCGACATCTCCTTCAAGTGAACCAAGACGCACCAGATGAAGAGGATGTTGGCAGGATCTTCAAATTCGGGAGGTGGGCATTTGACGGCTGTTGGAAGAAGAACCAATTAATTATGAAGTTAAGCAAATACTTTTATTGTAACATTTTATTAAAGAGATCGATCATCATTTCCACATACATTTAATGATTAACCCACAAACAAGTCTCTAAACCTGCATGGCTGTCGTAAAGATAAAGATGCGATTTTAGGTTGAAGATGCTTCCCGATCCCATGAACTGTCTCGATCCTTTGGAACTTTTTTCAAAGCTACTTTTTACGTCCAAGTAGTCTCGTGAACTGACGTCTTTGTAAGGAGACTTGCAAAATGTCGGTTCATAATAATGTCCCACTAGTGACTTGATGAACTCCCCAACATGCCTCAGTGTTACGTAACCATTATCTACTGAGTGGACCTTTTATAATTAAAGAATTATTCACGAATATTCAGAGCTGGAAGAAATGAGGAAATGAAGATTTAAAAGTGCAACCTGAGCCAGCTTTTTTAAATGTTTGCATCGGTCTTCTGTTAGTCTCTGTTGTCATGAATAAAAATGTTTAATATAATCAATAAAAGTGTTTCTGGAAAAATTCATTTAAATTGCTGATTGTTGTTATTTTAACAAATTAAATAAAAAGAAAACATTTGCAAATCTTTTGGTAGTTTGATATTGAGATTGTATTTATATTATCTTTTAACATAATTAAATATAAATAATGTTACATCATTACAAAAAAACAACATCATCAAGAACAGCAAACCTCATTGTAAAGTTGTAGGACTCTTCTCACAGTAACAAACTCTTTGAGACTTACACCTTTTGAGATGAGCAGCTTGACAAAATCAACTTTGTTTTGTATTATGGCTTTGTATAAAAGGTCGTACAAGTCTTCAGGCTGCAATGGCAAACACGAACAAATTATAACAAAAAGCATGGCTTATGAGGCTCAAGAAGAGTATTCTCGTGGATAGAGTGGTGGATTCATAAGATTACCAAAGATCGCAGATGATATAAATAAAGTTTTTAATATTTCATGAGAATAAATGTCAAAAGTACTTCAAAAATGGCTTCATCTGTGAAAATCTGTTCTCTGGCAACATCTGCTCTGTTCCACGCCAAAGCGAGTTTCAACCGATCGATCCTCTTACCCTTGTTGGCTAATTAATCAGGATTTATTAAATTAATAAAGATTTACGAGATTATTGAAATGTACTCAATAAATATGATAAGTTATTGTGAGTCTGATCGGAGTACTTGTATTGCTAATAGTTTTAAGTTTAATTTACGTAATCGTAGACATCCAAATGTTGACAAATAATTTAATGCTGATAATGACTATTAAATGACGTTAAATACAATTGACTGACACTTCAGAAGTAACTTGAGGATGGTGATGTCAATGTCACAGGCAGAATCCTTTCCGTCGAGTTTGAAGACGGTCATGAAGTCTCGATTGTTGATACAGCATCGAATGTTATCCAGACATCTAAGAATATAACTTATCAATTACCGTTGTTAAATTATTGCGATTAATAAATTATTAATTATTATCACTGCTTGTCGATTATTTAAGAATAAGCGCAAGAATCATGTTTCATTTTTAAATTTTTATTGGTTTCATCATCATTACTGTACAGCAATATTTGGTGTTACTGATATTACTTGTATAATACAATTATTAATTAACCAGCAATTATGCCAATGTAACTGTTACTGTTATTGCTATTATGAATATTAGTAATATTTGTTAATAGGTTTTATTGAAATCATCTAATTCATTCGACTTACTTCTCTAATGCTTCTGGAGTTTTTGGATTCAATTCGTTCGTTATCTTTTCCTTTAGTTCTTTTTCTAACCAATCTTCCATTATGGAGATGAACCTGCGAATGAATTTTAAGTATTCGGCATGGAAATCATCATCATCATCATCATCATCATCATCATCATCATCATCATCATCATCTCATCATCATCATCATCATCACATCATCATCATCATCATCATCATCATCATCATCATCAGCATCATCATCATCATCATCATCATCATCATCATCATCATCATCATCATCATCATCATCATCATCACCATCACCATCATCATCATCATCATCATCATCAATCATCATCATCATCATCATCATCATCATCATCATCATCATCATCATCATCATCATCATCATCATCATCATCATTATCATCATCATCATCATCACCACCACCACCACCACCACCACCACCACCACCACCATCATCATCATCATCATCATCATCATCATCATCATCATCATCATCATCATCATGAATTTGCTTGGCACAATTCCTCTCAATTCGGAAGGAAATGTCAATTTTTTCATTCACTTTAATTCTTAATTCCATTACAATCGTAATCATTATCATCATCCGAAATAATTGTAATTCATCAACATACTGTTTATGTTTCTTTCCCAACTGGTCTTCAGCATAGATGACTTCCTGTATGGCGTTGTTGTACGCATGCGCCAAAATATCTGCTGCTCGACCTGAACCCTGAAAAATCATTCAGATATTGTCAAATAAGTTAAGTGCTGACTTCAATGAACTTGCAATAATAGAATAACAATAATTAACATTTTAAGATCAAAATTTTTAATATCCCTGATGCTGATTCTCATTAATCATTGAGATTAAAATCAAATTTCCTCCTGCATCATTCTCTTTTATCTAGCGTCATTTTAATTTATTAATTAAGTCGTATACCCAGATTATTTCACTATAGCATTGAACTATCATTGAATAGACTTAAAACTTTAACAAGAATGCATAAATACCGCAAAGATTTCATTCACCTGGACAATGATTGCAGGAGTTCCGCAGGAAATAGCATTTTTGACAGTTTCTATTGTATTTGGACCTCCTTCCAACACCACACAAACCACTGGAACGGTTACGGCTTCATAACTGTCTGCAAGCACATCGATTTCGTCAATGATGAATCATTAATTGCAAGGCACTAGCAAAATATTTATCCAAACATAACATGCATGCCACCTCCAAACTTAATGCCACTCAATAATCGCTACAATAAATGTTTCATTTAATGATCTTTTTTAATGAGAATCACAAAGTTGTTCCTTGCAATAACTAATAGAACCATTTGTGAATTTATGTTCCCAGAACAAATAAACTTTTAAACCAGTAATTGTTAATAATTGTTTTTATAGTAAATCAGTTTATGTTGTAGTCTTTGCTTTTGGCTGTGGTCTGAGTTTCACAACCCTTTGGGTTCTTACTTTCCAAAATGTGTCCTTAAAATACCAGAAAAATAAAAGAAATAAAAATTCCATTGATCATTTGTCAGCTGTTGAATTCCAACTCAAATTTCATTCTCTGCTTATCACCATCTCCCTCTTGTCAATCAACAACAACTTGGCATTTTGATGAAATTCTAGGTCACCAAGTTTCACGTTGCACAATTAACATACCGATTAATCATTATAGAAATCTTAATCTTAAGCAACTATAACTTTTTCAAATTTTATAATTTAATTATTAATAAATGTTCTTTTTGTATGGCTCCATAGGTACATCATCATATTAGGCACATATCTCAAGTTTCTGAAGCTATATTTAAAGTTTGGAAGAAGTAAGTTTTCAAAGAAAGGCATTCCAGAAGGCAGACGTAAAATAAAGAAGCAGACATAAAGCATGGAAACTCTTGGTTAACTGGCTGCTTTTGTTGGGGTAACGATTGAAACAGGAGATAAGGAGAAAAGAAAGAGGCGGAATGAAATAATTCAAAAAATATTTCAATGATCACATAATGATATTGATTTTATTATCAAATGATCCCAGTAAAGTCAGCATCAACATCATCTTAATGAAACAAGCAATAAATAATTAAATAACATTTACAATAGTCACATGATGTTCCCAATTTTAATATCAAATCATCCCAGATAATTACCACCACCATCATCATTATCATCATCAGTTCAATTTTTTGCCCCTCGTTTCAGATTGCATCCCATTACATATCTTTCATATTCACATAAAGCAGGATTTTTCTGTGAAAGTCGTTAACAATTGTAATGAGGGAGAAAATTGCAGAAATATTGACTTTTTAAATATTTAAAAGTGAAAGCACAAAAATACTGCCGTCGACATCGGAGTGTAGGTTGGTCGAATGGATTACGTTCTGCATATGGCAGTGATGGCAAAAGTCCTAACCCAGCAAGCACTGCCGCAAAAGCCTTTGAGAAGGAGCACTATACAAATGGTTATAAGAAGCGCCTCTGACGATAACGCTATATAAATTAAGTAACAATTACAAACGACGAAGGACTTAAACGAAATGATTGCTTTAAAATGTGACCAAAAAATGATGACAAATGGATCGTTTGAATGAACGCGCGTGTCGGTCGTAAACAAACACATCAAACATACCTCGTTCGCTACCGGTGGGCGAATTGGAAATGGCCCTTTCCAGCTCCGAACGGAGACCAATTTCCATGCCGTACATTCCAGACGTGCCATCGTCGGCTAAAATGAAATGGGTGTGGTTTGGATCGAGAGGGCAGTCCCTGCCACTGAGGTTGCTGGAGGCAACGGACGTGTAGTTAGCCGGCCAACAGCCGGTTCTTGAAACCAGGTTTTCACGGTTTTGCACGCAGCCCCAACAAGCCACTCCGATGGTGGTGATAATGTTTTTGCTTCCGTGCTTCAGAGTGTAGTCCCTGACCGCTTCACCTACGTGTTTCATGACGCCTGCGTTCATTCCGCCCGTCACAATCCAGGCACCTGAAGTAGCAATGATGTTTTGAATTTTATTGGAAACAAACTAGTGTGTGTTATAATGTGTTATTCGATTTTGATAACTACATGTAACATATTTTAAAATATATTCAGTATCATGATACCACTTAAGTCACCATAGATCATTAGGACGTTAGGCACAATTTCGATCATTTCAATCATAACCTGTAGACTGGGCAGCTTTGATGAAACCTTGTCTGAAAACCTCTTTTAACCTCGGTTTCATGGTAAAGTTCTGTGCTCCTCCAGTAACTGAGATGAGCAGATTTGGTCTTTCCATCTTCCAGTGGTAGTACATGAGATCCAGAATAGTTGAAGGTTCAGTGAATTTGGACACCCTGATGTACTAAGAAATTTTATAAAGTTCACCACTGATTGATCATGCTGAATAATAATAATAACAATAACAATAATAATAATAATAATAATTATTAAAAAAAAAAACTGCCCAGTCTACAGGTTATAATAATTATTATTATATAATATTATATAATTATTATTATTATAAATAATATTATTATATAATATTTATATAAATAATTATTATTATTATATAAATAATAAAATTTATAATTATAAATAATATTATTATAATAATATTACTACTATAATAATTATTATATATTATTATATATTAAATATTATTATTATAGTAGTAATATTACTACTATAATATTATTATATATTATTATATATTAAATATTATTATTATAGTAGTAATATTATTATAATAATTATTATAAATAAATATAATAAATAAATTATTATAATTATATTATATAATATTATTTATAACAATAATAATTATTATTATAATATATAAATTATTATAATATATAAATTATAATAATAATAATTTTATATTTATCATCATAAGTTAAAAGATATTTTATAAAGTTCACCGCTGATTGATCATGCTGAATAATAATAATAACAATAACAATAATAATAATAATAATAATAACAATATATAAATTATAATAATAATTATAACTTTTGATAATAAATATAACTTATGATGATAAATATAACTTTTGATGATAAATATAACTTATGATTATAAATATAACTTTTGATTATAAATGTAACTTTTGATTATAAATGTAACTTTTGATAATAAATATAACTTATGATGATAAATATAACTTTTGATAATAAATGTAACTTTTGATAATAAATATAACTTTTGATAATAAATATAACTTTTGATAATAAATATAACAAATAAAAAAATTATATAGTAAATATATAATTAAATTATAAATAAATAATTTATAATATAATAATAATATTATAATATAATAGTATATAATAGGATATAATAATAATAATAAATTATTATAGAATTATTATAATAATAATAATAAATATTCCAGTTGTTCTCAACATCTACACTCAAAATAATTGCTTATTAATAGTGAATGACTTTTTATCAGTGTACCGATGACTTCATAATTTTCAAGCTCATTTGATGTTATTTAACAGAAATTGTAGCAATTGTTAGCCACACGAAGTAAGCTTAAGCGGAACTGAAATGAATTAAGAATTAATTAAGATAGATTTTATGCTTAAACATGTGATCCACTCTTTCATTGTTGATGGAGAAACAAAGTAAAGAGTAGTAAAAAGAATTAATTATTAAAATTATTAAATTATTAAAATTAAAGCAGAAGTTATTCTTCATTATTTTGCTTTGTTTTTAGGCACTGTGAGGAGTATTTCGTGGATGTCTGATTATAAAGGGTTATGTAAATTGATGAATTCATTCTCAAGTGCTTTTCTAAAAAACTAAAATCAAGTTTTTTTTCACATTGCATTTTGAAAATTTGAATTTTTGAATATAAATTAATAATAATTACAATATAATATTATATATTGTAATATTATAATATATATTATATATGTATATTATATATAAAAATATATTTTATATGTATATATAGTATATTATGTATATATTATATAATATTATATATTGGATAAAATTCGATGATGTTGTACGTTCATATTCTAAAGATTTGTACATTCAACGTCCAGTAATAGAATTCATGGCGACGTTTGTTGCTTCTGAAAATGCGGCTTATCAAATAGGAGAGATAATGGGAATTGAGAGGGTATTGCACAAAAGATCATTGGTTGTGTGGGCGAAGCAGATAACACGATGTAGCATATGTTTGAATCAACAAATCAATAAATCTAACATCTCTCGTCCGTTCATACAGTCATCTCTGTCGTCGTCTACAACTATTTCCTTAATTTTAGTCGTAAATTATTCAACTTTGCAATTGTAATATCCTAAAATACCATAAGCAGAGCGAAATAATAGCAAAACGAAACACTGACAATATTGGAATTTTTTATAAATAACTTTTTATATCATCATATGTGCTACTGCAGTAATAATAATAATAATAATCAGCATCATCGTAATAATGGAAAATAATATAATCAAACTTATCCAACCTTACTGCTGTTTCTACCGCCAAAATTGATTTCTCCAAAGGCGTCTGTGTCATCGATGCAAGTTTTTAGGGACCCTGGAATTGATGGAGTTGGTTGAATGCTTGAATATTCTTCTTCCCGCGCCTCGTCTGAATGGCTGTGTTCTGCTGCTCCACATTTGCAGATGGATCTTCAAGGAATCATTGCTCACTTATTTTCATACATTTTTTATGTTTATTTTAAAATAAAACATGAAATTATTCTGAGTTCGAACGCATATGTCGTCATCACTTGAATTAGGAAGTGAATTAAGTCTCCAATTAATTGTAGATATTTAGCTTTACTTTATTTCTATCGGATTAAATGAATTTTGTTTAAAGAATCAACAAACCCTGTAGAATCAGATGCTATGAAACGAGCACATTCGACTTTTTTGAAGTTATTCTTGATGAAATCCACCAATCTTCTCTGTTCGAAATGAGACAAAAGGCTTTTAACTTAAATCTAAAACAACATTATATTAAGCACATGCTTTTTACAAAACGAATATTGATTAGCAACAACAAATACGTTGAAACACGCGTCAAAAGCTTCCTAATTCTAAATTTTCTCGATTTTAAACTACTCACATCGACATGTTCTGGGATGGCTTCCTCAAAAACTCCCGCGGTCACAGAGGGGAGGGTGATGCCGTGTCCCTCCTCTGAAAACAGTTGAAATATTCGTCTGTACGACATTCCCGCGCTAATAATAATCCGTTTCCAACGAGTCAAATAAGACGTTCAAATCAAAGATTATTCGATTCAATAGTTTAAAATTTGTTTCATATTTCACATCGAAGAACTCTAGCGACGCGCTCCGAAACAAATCGCCTGCTTTTCGAACGTTCGCCAATTATTATTATTAACGCAGAGAGATAGTTGAACGGCGGACAATGGAAGGAATGTTTCAATGGAATGGTGTCAAAACTTTCGTATTTCACGATGTCAAAACGACGTACTCTTCTTCTTCTTCTTCGCGAGGGTAGCTCAAAAGAGCCACGCGTGCAGCCGTTTTTAAGAGACTAGTAGGCAGGTTGTTATTGCCATCATCATCATCATCATTTTTTCTTTATGTTTCTGACAAGCCCGTAAAAGTTTGCTTCGGTTCTCTTCGTTTTGCGTGCGATTTTAGCAGTTTATGCTGATGATGATCTCAATTGATTGTCCCATGCACATCTCCTACGAACGGCTTCTTAATGCATGTGCTTGCGTAAGTCCGTCTCAAATGAAGACGAAAGAATGGAAGACAATTTGAACTTTTCATTCATCCACGTGTTTGTGCTTATTAAATTGTTAAATTATTAAATTATTAAATTATTAAATTGTTAAATTGTTAAATTATTAAATTGTTAAATTGTTAAATTAATTGCAGGTTTGTAATTATTTTTATAATTATTTAATTATTTTATGTCATTTTTAGTGTGAACGATGATGATGATGATGATGAAGATGATGATGATACCAAAGCAGCAGTTGAAGCTCATAGCTTCTGATGACGTTGACGACGACGACGATGGAAAGAGAGATAATAAGGAGAGGATGCTCTTGTCATGTGGATTCAAGAGAACTGATCAGTTATAGTTCAGTTATTAATGAAAAATTAATTATTTAAAACTGTTGTATTCCAAATGTAATAATTTGCGAGCTTATGAATTTTCTGTGTCGTCGTAGTAAGAATGATCGATGAAAATATTTCAGTAATTAATGTTATCAAGTCATACTAAAATAACATTGCAATTGATTTTAATTACTAATTATTAATTTCTTTTATTTACCAACTATTAATTGTTTTTAATTACTAATTATTAATTACTTTTAATTACTAATTATTAATTTCTTTTAAATACCAATTATTAATTGCTTGATAACATCCAAGAATGACCGATTAGAGCCTAAACTCCAGCGACAAAATTCACACACGACGACCACGATGACGATGACGCCAACCATGATGATGATGATTACGATGAAGCATTAGTAAGAAGAAAATATTTCTCTTACTTCTCTTGATGACAAACATCTCCATCTTCCTTTTAGATCTCTTCTTTGATAAACTCATCCTTCACTGCTTTAAATCTACGAATGCATACTCAACTGAAAATCAAATAACGACAAAAACAACAACAACAACGAATCGACAACAAGTACTGCCCAACGACGCCAAGTCCATCGTCAGACTCGAACATCGATGAAGTGTGTTATGCTGGCACTGAGTGACCACAACACTGACACATTCACCAACACACTGAATCACTTCAGATGACTCATCGATGTTTAAGTTCTATTTAACGAGGAGGTAAAATAAAAAAAAATATTACATGATATTCAACCAATATTATGACACGGTGTCCAAAAATAATTAACAATCCAAATGTTCGATAATCGGTGCTAATGATACCGTAATATATTTTATTTCATTTTATAATTATAACTGGTTTTTATTTAAGTTTAAAAATATCTTAGATAAAATTCCAGTGGTGCGCATTAAAATCAAACATTGGAAGATCAGCTTGGATGAGCAGTCTGCAGCAGCAACAGAAACTTGAGGATGCATTTCAGGTGATATTTGCACCAACGAGATGTCAATATCACTAAATAATTTAATATAATTCATGTTTCAATCATAATAATAGATCACATCGATCATATGTGAGTATATTCATTATTACTTATTAATGTGCATTGGTCATTTTATTTACTCATCATCATTATCGTCATTGTCGTCATTTTCACCAAACACTAACTCGGACACAAAAAAGTTGATTATAAGTTTGTTAATATAATTTGCTATTAATGACGATACAGGCACAATTGTTCATTGGTGCCATGTTAAGTGTCATTAGAATATGTTCGTTAAGTTCATCTCTAAGTTCACTCAATTGATCCTGTTCAAACACTTTCAAAAGTTCAACATGCATTGGATGTCATTTATTCGCCATCTTTTAATGCTCAGTCCGTTCATCTCATTCATTCACCACTCCTTCAATCAGTCAGTCCTTTCCACCAATAGATTTCAAAGGCCTCGGTAGGTTTATTTCCAAACATTTTCTTCAAACCGATTAAACGTTCATCTCGTAAATGTAGTGTTATTAAGAGGTAATACTTAACTAAAATAATATGTCGTTTACTTTTTTAGTCTATTAATTGGCGTTAATTAACACAATTCGCTAATTCTGTTTCGGTATCTTATTATTAAAAACCAGGCATTATATTATAGTTATTATTCTGAAACAAAACTTTATAACAAAGCTACGCTTTATATATATATAACTCGCCATATATGTTCGGTGAACGGTTGGGATTTATTATGAACGTAATTGTGAAAACTCTGACGATGACGAGGACAATTTAAAATAACTTGAATTACTGAACATTATAACTTACAGAATATTATAATTTTCACTGTTGTTGAATTTCTTTAAAATGCATCTACTCAAACGTCTGTAAGTGCTTTCAGCTACGATGATTCAGCGTGATGAATGACATCAAATAATTCACATCATGACTCACAACAGGGTGAATTATGAACTATCACACTGTGAATTATGCAGGAAGCCATAAAACATTAACAATGCCATTGACAAGAAATTGAAATAGTTTAAAAATAAATGTAATAAGCTCAGCTGGCGTCCTGAAGTTTTGATTATTTTTATTAGACTTTAAAATGCCATTAGTCATCGTGGGCGTAGTGAACAATGTCTCACTGTCAAAGCCAATATTTACCGAAGTGATCTCTCCTTCATCAATAATTTCATTCAATACTACTGGTAACTATTACTATTACTACTGGTAATTATTACTGTTATTACTGGTAACTATTACTATTACCAATACTATTAGAACTGGTATCACCTGTCGTTACGAATGGACCATAATTGACGAATTCACAGCTACATTTCAAACCAAGACCACAGTTCCCATGTCAAACTGAAACACGATCTTGCGAGACGATAACGATATTAATTCATTTTATTTGTAAATATTTGTATTTGAAGTAATAATAGAATAACATGCAAAGTAATATTTTGACTTGGACTTCAATTTGTTTGGTAATCAAATGCCGACGATTGATTATTAATCGAGTGATTGGTATTTTAGTGATTTTGTTTCAAAAATCAGATCAATTGAAACTAGTGGTGAATTTAGAGGGGCACAAATGCTAATATTTTTGACCAAAGCTGTAAATTAATGAAATAAAGTATGTTCATAAGAGATTTAAATTTGTGTTTTTAGTTTTTGAAAATCATGGGGTGCCATCCCCGTCATGCCACCTTAAATCCGCCACTGATTGAAACTATCGACCCTGAACTAAGACTAATGCACGAATTGTGAGAATTAACGACTAATGTTGAGAGGCTCATTATTGTTATTATTATTATTATTATTCATTTCACAAACAATCTTTTATATAATTTTAAGATCGTACATTGAAGCTTCAAAGCATTTCAAACTTCACCACGAATCCACTGAAAATAAATGCTTCAACTTCAAGTGCACACCTCGAAGTTGTAAAAAAGTTCACAAAATATTTTTTAAAAAATGAGAATATCAACTAACCGCATCTGTGACAAATATCGGAGTTATCGATAAAATATCCGATAGAATATTGATCGATTAAAAACAAAATATTAATCCCACAAGTCCGACAATCCTACTCCGTGATTAAAATGGCTCAGAATATTGAAGAAACGATCAGAATTACTTGTCAATTATAAGCTGCAGTCTAACAATGGAACGTTGTATGAAGGGGACAAGAAAAATAATAACAGTTACTATGAATACTAATGAGAATAATGTTTTAAAGCAAATCCAAATAATAAATATTCATAGACCTAATTAGCAATTCAATTAAACCTACGTGAAAACTTTCTCGGGCGCTCGGTTTTAAAATGATTTTCATAGAAATAATATGTTTTAAAATATAATTATGTTATGTTAAATAGTCTCTTTCCTACCTTCTACAAATGATTTAAACATTTTTCGCATTAAGCCTCAGTGTGTTTCCCTCACGAAAATTACAATCTCATGCAAACAAGTTCTTTCTCGGCTCCGTAGAAAATAAAATCGTAAGCCTGCGGGGCTGACGCGTCCTTGAATTCACGTTACTCTTTGTAGGTGGCAATGCATCATGTGTTCATCTCGTGGGAATCCCCATTCAAGTCTCATAATATATAATATAATAAACATATATAATAATAAACACTGACCCCTCAACTTGCGAATATATTTTGGATTATATTTCACTTCAATATGAGTAGACTTCAGTTACAGGGCAGACAGGAGGGCCTTATTTTATCTGATTAATCTGATTCATTAGCCATCCACGTAAGTATGGAATTTAAATGTCATTAAAAACAAATAAAATTAAAATAAAGGTTCGCCTGCAAAACATCAACATCTTACAAAGCTGCGGACATCACATGCTATAGAATATTAGTATTTATTTATTGGCTTCAAACAGGCAAAATTTAAATCAGGGACTTTAAAATAATTCCAAAGTCAGGATAACCGAAGCCAAATTTTAAACTTTTCCGTTTTTGAGGTTTTACCAAACCAGATTTGATATCTTTAAGTTGAAACGCATAACACTGTCGAATTGTTTTTTACTACTACAGTTCGCCACCCTTATTATTGTTTTAATTATTAAACTTAAAATACTTGCATCTTGAACAGCCAGTAGATGACCCCCTCATATTCCCCACATGCAGATGTCGGCTAACCTGGTGCAGCTCTCATTCGCCTCAATTACTTGCTCACGTTAGGTCGTATCACTATTAACCATCAGACACCCCAAATACCCTTCAAAAACCACGCAATGAAGAAACACTCAATAAGAAACAATTTTCTCTAAACCTAAATCGCAGGCAATTATCAAAGAACATTAACATAACAACACTAACATGGCAACCATATTAACATACGCTAAAAACAACTTTCTAAAAATAACATTCAGGAATTTTCTGGGGCAGTCTGCGATCGCACGCCAGATAGGACATCACTGACAAAACACGGGATGCCGCATTTTGGCGAATTAAGAAGAAATTAAATTAAAAATTGCCAAACAAATGAAAAGAGCTTCAAACCAACTGCCCACAGTTTTTGTAAGCAAAAAATTAGTAATAACGTTTTAAGCTCACTATGCACATAAAGTCAGATTTCTACAAAACTTTCAATGAACATTAACAAAAGACAAAATAACCACAAATAATGACAAAGCTATGATGAAGTCATACCAATAACAATGATCAACTCAACATATTAGTCTTAAGCTATGGGAACATAATTAAGTTTTGTAAATTAACCACCATCACCATCATTGTGGTTGACATTAATGAGAATCATCACCACTTTCATCTGCAGCTGCATCACTTCCATCAACTACTTCCTCCTCCTCATCACCATCTTCCTCGGCATTGTCTTCATCACTATTCTCATCTTCTGAACAAGAACAATCACCGCAGTCATGTCCGTCATCATCAAAGCACTTGAGTGGACCCCTTGTCATGACGAGACCCTTGTCGTAAAGCAGACGTGCGATGCTTATCTGGAAACAACCGTTGACATCATCGCGCGCATGAAACAGAATTGTTTAACATACACTTATGTAGAGCAGTAACCAAATTAGTAATCCATGTAATCTATGACAATCATTATCATCACCTGTTGTTCGAGTGATGGCAGAGGCAATTCATCCACCTTGACAAATGCTGGATAAGCCTTAAGCAGGCACTCCACAGAATCAGCCTCCTATCGGGAAAAAAACATGAATACATGAAAAGCACATCACACATGGAACATCCTCCACCACTATTATCATCACTGACCTCATCATCAATTTCAATGCACTTGAACTCGGATCCTTGATAAACTCTGGCATTTTCGAGGTTGTGGTAAATGCAGACCTTGTCCTCAGAAAGCAGTCTCACAGAACCTCTCCTGATGATCCTGATCATTGTGTCAGGTTCAATTTCTGCCAGTTCAACAACTTCTTTCAGGTTTGGATTCCAGACTTCACCCTGGCCAAATATACTGAGGGCCTTCTCAGCTGGCATAAAAAAACAATAGAACAAGGTAACTTATAATCTCTTCCGGATTATCGGCATATTCACTTAAGGATCTAGTTAAACTTCAAAATGTAACACTGCATGGGACAATTATATTACCCATACACAACATGATGAATATGCAACTACTCACCCTTGGTGAGACAAGGTGGAAGAGAGCTCTCAAGGTAATTCTTGGCCATTTGGTCAGCCGCAGCATCGAATGGGGCATGTTTCCACATTTTGTTAAAGAGACCTTTCAATTTTCCAAGAAATTCTTCCCTTTTGGAATCGTTGGCTTCCTGAAATGAATTAGATTGAAAGCAATTAACAGTGGAGAAATTGAAGCATTAAGTAAAACATGGAGATACATAAACAGAGCAAGGTGATGCTTGTAATTCAAAATGGTTATTAGTTTTACGTATCTACATTTTCTTCGCATTACCTCATCTTCAAAAGCGAGACCCATGAATGACAGGTAGTTCCTCGGAAGTGACCTTCTAAACTCCACATCTTCTTCCATAGCCACATCTAATGCTCTCGGTAAAACCTGATCATGGAAAGATGGTGCAGGTATTCAAACTGAAACTTTATTCAGGTTAATTGAGATAAATTAAATTGTTAATTCACCATTTTTAAGAAATCTCCCCAGGTGTTTTTCTGACCAACAGAAATGGTAATGTGCAGAGAATGTGTGTCTTCTGTCTTACCCTGAAGCAGTTATATTTTCTTTTACTATAGATTATTAACAACATTGTTCATCAAATAATTTTAAATTAGGCTTTACATTTGCCAATAATGTCAATATTAATTAAAGAATGTTCTCTGACAAGAAATAATGTTTGCACAAAATACTCAAGAATAACACAGTTGTTAACTCATAAAATCTTAAATCTAAAATAATGATATAAACACAATCTGTGTTGATGACACTTATCATCACTGATGTTTATTATTGTTATTATTATTATTATTACAAAACCACAAGGTGGAAACATAATAATTTTTCATTTTTGCTTGCAACTATAAATACTTGGTGAATGAATCCCTTTGGAAAGTAGAGCAGGTCACCAGCATTGAGGGTGGTCTCCAAAACTGGCTCACCAATGTCAGCAGAGGTAAAGTTATCTAAAAACAACAATTCAAAGTTTTATTCCAACATGTAAATTCCTGAAAAACTCTGAAACTCTTTAAAAAATCATCCCGAACTAAGACTACGTAGTTCAAGCCAACAATTGAGATCAACTAACTGCTTGAGAACGTGGGTAAGGTTTCTTCTTCTGACCTTGAAAACGACAATTATTATTATTGTTAACCAAAAAGTCATTAATCGATCATAAATGATTAATTATCTCAATAAATGATGTATGAATACCATTTAAGACCACAGCTTTTATTTTAAGTATTTTAAATTTTATTTTAACTGGAAGCTGAACTACAGCATAAACTCAGTTGTGGTCACTGCACATCGATTAACCTTAACAACGAGATGCAAACTAAATTTAACCGCATTTTAATGTCAAACCTCGGTTCATAGATTTTCCAATGTTTCTTTCCTTCCAGCTGAATGATGAAGGCCTCGATGTCATCCCAGTGTGGGGCAAATCCCTGAGTTCCAGGAGGTGTCAGGTACCTGAGGTTATTTAAAAAAAAGAAGCTGCTATTAATACTGATTCTAATGTTGATGTTAATGACAATCAAATGACTGAACAAGATCTCAATCTATATCTTCTCACTGATGATCTAAAAGACTTTCAACAATAAAAACATCCACAAGCTAGTTGAAACTACCTGGATTTGTGAAAATTGCACTAATACATACAAATAAAACTAACACATTGGCACCTGCCATGCAGCCAAAAAATTCCTGCAAAAGACTGAGAACAGACCAGACTTTCTTTGAGTATGTCTGTGGATTGAGCAACCTCACAGAACAGCCTTGCTAAAAGTTTGAATATTTATTTAGTAATAAAATTACATAATAACAATGCTTCCTGATTCAGGAATTCTGAACCCTCAGAATGTGACTTGTCAAATTGAATCAACAAAGAATCAAAGTAACCTGATAGAAATCCCAGACAACAGAAGCAACTGCTCTGCCATCAGGGTTGTGTGTCTTTCTCTCATCATCGACGTAAGTCACAACATCAATATTCTCTGAAAAGTTCAAGCGCTCCTGAAGATACAAGACATGTGGATTGTGAAGTTAAATGCAGAATCAATAATAATAGTGTCAGAGTAAATATTTATTGCACAACCATAAAATGCAGCACTTTTTCTAACTACTAATTATTGTTAACCAAAAATATCAAATGATATTGTGGCATCGTGCCTGCCATCAAAAGTTTAATTTAACCACAAGACATAAAAAGCATGACTCACTCTTCTGAGAATGCTATCCAATTCTGAGGTGCTAAACAGTCCATTATTAAACTTGACATTGTGTCTTTTTATCAATAGTGGCTGCTTCTCCCAGATATTCCTAAACATTATAATTAATTTCATTATCATCACTTCTTATGCAGATAAACAGTTGTGGAAACTATGGCACGAAAACTACTCACTTTAAGAAATGATTGACTCCAACTGGCTGAATCATTGCTTCAAACACCTTTCTCCCTTCAACTTCACTGTCGCCAAGCACTCCCTTAGGCAAACTCGTAACCCATGGTGTATTAAAGGGATTAGAAAGCTTTGGAAGTTTTCTGGATCTCTTAGTTGTGATTCTTCTCTGGAAATTTAAATTGTGAAACAAAATGTTTCTCTAAAGAACTACTTGAGTAACAATATAAAACATTAATGCATGTTATTAATATAAACAATATTATCATTGGTAATAACAGTAGTAACTTAAATCTTGTACAAACCTTTTTAGAAAATGGAATTCTGGCATTGCTGAGCTTCTTCCCTTCCAAATCACCATTTTTTGCTTAAATTAAAAATTTAAACTAAACAAGCAAATCTCGCGTGGAATACTGACAGTTTTTATACCTATCACGAAAAATTAATCCCCAGTTTTTTCACATAAACTCACCAACTAACTGAATGTCATCAACAGAATCTCTCTTCCTCTTTTTTATCAGATCACCTGCAAAATACTTCGCTTCAGACTCATTGACTGCATCAAGATAAGCCTATAATGACAAAACAAGATTAGATCAAACATTCAGAAACGTATGGATTTAATGTAATCTCTTATGAATTTAATTGATAATTGTCCTATACTCCTGACAAGAAGTTCGTCAAATTTTGAAATGGAACTTACTTTCGGCATGATTAAGAATTATTCTGTTTAAGTAAATTCCTGACAATTGCAATTAGACGAGAACGATATGATAAAACCGGCAGCTGTCGAAACATGCGCCAATTAATGAGATGTTATCGCCTATTGAAAATTGAATACATTTAATAATTTTAATTTAAGAGTTATTTTTGATCAATTTTCGGAAGTTGTCAAATTGAGACCAAATTAAAAATTCTTTGGTGTTTAATTTTGAGTTTTACAAGCGGCTTGTTTTCAACGATAGCTCTGATTGTTGTGCACGATTTGGAAAATATCAAGCATGTACCAGGTATTGCAACACTGATGACATCTCGCCTAGCATAGAAATTATATTGAATTATTTGATCATCGTGCCATTTTCACTTTATTAACGTAGATGGAAGAGATGCCCAACGAAGAACTCGATGACAACGAATACATGACAAAAAACTTGATAGAGACTGTCACGTTGCTATGTAGAAATAATCTTAAGTACAACTTCGAGCTGAAGATTCAGGGGTTATTGGCAATTACCACTGACAACCAAAATGTCATAGTAGTTCAAATAAATGAGGCATTGCCTAAGAAGGGCTCGTCAGTAACTGGTCATCATATGGGGGCTGGAAACAACATGATGGACTGCAACCTTTCTCCTCCACAAACCAGGGGATTAGGCGGTAATGTTCCTAACATCAGTGGCATGGCTAGGGGAATGCCCAGAGCTGCGCTTGGTAGAGGAAGGCTGGTGAGGCGAGGAACTTTGGGAAACAGCCAGAGGATGAAAGCTCCAGCTGTTGTCCAGAACCAGATGGCTGCTAGAGCTAGAATCCGACAGCAGTTGCAGTTTACTACGCCTCAGAAGAGACCGCCACCTTCCATGATGAGATCACCGGGTAGTGCGCCCGTCAGGGCACCAAGACCTCAGCCATCACCGCATCATCAAGTTGAGGATGGCGTTGGAGTAATGGTTCCGTACGAGGCTCCACCTGCTAGACGGACCCCGGTCAGAAGACCTCAGGCTGTCCGACCTAAAGTCGAATTGGTGGAAGGCGATGAGGCATATTCGACACCAAAGCGACCGATAAAAAGAGAAGCCTCTAACTGTCAGCAGTCGTCGGAAGTTTGCGTACTGTCCGACGAAGAAGAATTCAACCCTCCAACTCTGAAGGCAGAGGTTGACCAAAGTCCTTTGAGAAAGAGGCACATGCCTGTACTGTCTTGTGAAGTAGATGGAGAGGGTTCAGCCATAATCCAAGATTCTCCAGGTGAAGTTTCAGGAACTGAAAAGGTGACTAGCAAATTGTGGTGAACAATGGTGATTACATAATAATATTTTAAGCGTAATTGTATTGCCATTTTGTCATTACCCATATCACCAGTAATGATTGACATAATAGTTGTATTTCTTCCAGGCAGTTGGATCACAGCGCATCCAGGTCAAGTCGGAGTCTGTGCCTTCGGTAGAGGTCGAAACTATGGTTGGATGTTGTACCTTCTACTTTAAACTGACTTTATACCTTATTCAATTTGTTTGTTGTTTGATACTTTGCATTTCTCAAAGAAGGAGGAGCTTGAGTGGCCAGCTAGTGGACAGTGGCAAGAGTCTTCGAGCCAACAGCATTGTTGCAGCCAGTGCGGTTCTGTCTTCCACAACATGCGTGGATTAAGGCAGCACATGAGGAACGCTCATCCGGGCGGGACGTCCGACACTGCAAAGGTCTTGATCGTTGGAAGTGTCGTATCGTCTCCTGCGTCTTCAACGAGCATCATGCATTCCAGCACCAATCAGAGGTGCGAGGAAGACCTAGGGGAAGTCATATAATGACATCATGGCATGTTATGGTGCCACCAGATTTTATTCAGTGTACTGAGTGTCTACTGAGTAAGGGACAGGGCTGCCAATCTGAGCCACCAAATTCACTTTTAATGTTTCCAGTACATTCAAACATTTGGCAGTGTTTGAGCTGTTCCACGATTTTAACTGAACAGTCATCATTTTAAGGTAAATTTTTATACTTTGTCTCATTCAAAATTTGATGTGGTGTTACATAAAAATCAAATGGTTTCTGGGATGTATGTATGTTCACATAGTGGCCACAGAGTTTTTGTGGAATACCAGGAAGATCAGACCAGTAAAACGTCTGCTTCAAAATTGCATTAATTCTAAAGCTTCCTGAAATTCATTCATTTTGCCAGCTTCCATAGGGACTATGTTGTACCTGCTTGTATGTTTGTGAATTTGCATATAAATTAGTGAGTGATGGATTGACATTACTCTCAAAACATATGCTTCAAGGCTTAAACTTTTTTGCATTTGTGTTACACTAAATAAAGCTTTGTAACTCTTCAGTTTTCTGTCACATTCCCATGTAATAAATTAGTTTATAGGACTTAGCAGCCTTACAAATATCCCAGAGTTAAACTTGAATGGCATCTCTTATTCACATTTATAAGAAAGCACAATAAGCAGGATTAAAGTCAACAAGCAGTCTCTCTGTACAATCAATCTTTGTGGAATGAGTTCACATTCTCCACCCTGGCAATCTTGCATGGCCTGCCTCTGTCTTCCTCCTCGTCTGTGTCAGCGGACCTGATTATGGATCGCTTCTGGAAAATTGAAGAGGATTATTTCTCAGCATCGAACAATAAATAAATGACAGTAAAGCAAACATAATGATTTAATAATATTTAATAAATAGTGTAATTATAAAAGCACCTTGTTTGAAATTCTGGCGATCAATTCCACCAGGTTTCTATGAGTTTCTGTGACAATGACTAAAAAAAAGATGTGATTGAGAAGTTGCTGCTTTTTTGATTTAATTGTGCAAATGTGCTTACCTTGTTCTTTTGGGTGGTCCTTGCTCGATGTAAATGTTGGAGGTCTTTTTGCCTTAAAAGAAATTGAGGATTTATTTTATTATATAAACTAGATTAGGATATCAACTATCATGAAAATATCGCAGAAACTGTGCAGAAGAAGCTTAACGAATGTTGCTAGCCAACACCTAACCTACTGATGGTAATATTCCCTCAATAAAATAGCTTCTATCAGCTTAACCAGTTTAATTATGTTGCTGCAGCCATGCCATGTCAGTATAAGGAGAAATAAGAATTGTCTAGAACGTTAAACTGTGTGTCCTATGATAGCTAATTGTAAATGAAGATAAATACAGAACAGCTAATGATGACCAATAACAAATAGATGTAGTAATAATTACTTACAGTACTGTTTTTGCTGTTGTGGTCGACTTGAAACCTTGCAAAATTCTCCACATTGTAACTTGGAAGACCTTTTAGGAAGATATCCTTAAAATAAGCATGCTAATTTTTATATCCATGCCAAGCACTACATTAAATTGCAAAGTTTATTATGTTTATAAATTCAGGTTCTAAAGTAGTTTAAAAACAAAAATGTAATGTCAAAACAAAGTCTTAAACAAGCGACTCGTTTAAGATTTGGATCTATTCTACCGAATTACGACAGAACTTAGGATTACTGAAAAAAACGATTTAAAAAATAAATAGTGTTTCAACAAATACACTAAAAAGTTACCATATTGTCAAAAATTGTCCTAAATGAATCGGCTTAACGAAGTACAACTTATATCAACAAACGAAAACAAAGATGTGTAAAAAGCAAGTAAAAGGTAATCTAAAAAAATGTTTAAAATTTACTCTAAAAAAATAAATTTATAAATAATTTTATAAACATATATATATATATATTTAAATTATTTGTTATCTCGCCGAAAGGGAGGTGACATGGGAGGGCAAGTTTCTAGGGGCAATTGTTGGGTTCCTGCCAAAGTTTTTTTAATTAAATAAATGACCAGAGGACAGAAAAACCTCTCACCTACTCACTATCAAATCAGCAAAAAAAGGAAAAATTAAACGAGAGGTGCATTCAATTGTTAAGGAGTAATGATGAAAAGTCATAATCATTGAGGAAGGAGGTGAATAGACTTTAAATCTGTTTTTCTCTTCCATTACCCAATTGAGATAACATCGGGATCTATGGCTGCTGTTCCATTATGCCTGGGACCCAAAATTTCTGCCGGCGATCCTGGCCTGCAATTTAAAAATTGTATTTAACAAAAAGTTGCATTATTATGAATTTATTATTATAATTTGTAGATAAAACATTATTTATAATGATGACATAAATATTTTGAACCCGTTAATTATTGTGTATTTACCATTCTATTTCAAGGAATTATTGATTGAATACGAACTTTACATGAGTAAAGCATTCGTGCAAATAATAAGGCATGAAGACCAAAGCCATTTTCACCAGTCTGAATACGTCTGCAACTTAGTTGTTTTAGAGCAAAATTAAAAATTATCTCCCATTGGAGAATTATGCGTCATCAATATTATTGAACACAACGACGTAACAACGTCATTTTGTAAAATTAAAATTCAGAGAAAACTATTATCAACACAGAAAGATGCAACGTAAATTTTGATAAAGATGTGCTTCGCTCTGTATGACACAGCTTAACAGGATTTATGAAATTTGTATCAAATTTACTTATTTCACAAACAATTATCGCTGTGACCGCCGATAGAGTCGCAAATAATCGGAAAAATTCAATTCTTTCGCAAAAATAAGAATATATTGAGAGTTTCTTCGTGTGGGTGGTACGTGTTTCTTCACACAAAGTTTCTGATGGACAAACAAGAATGTTGCCTGGATAAACAGGAACACGTCCTAGGAACATGTAGAATCAGAAAACATTATTTACAAATAAAATTACCGAAATATCTCTTAAGGCGATAAAGAAATGTAGAAAAATATAGAAATGACATCAAATAGAAGGGACATTTCTGTCGATGTCTGACTGGCTGCTAGGAAAGAAGATCTAGGACTTGATAAATTGATCACATGGGCTGAAACGGGTTATGTTTATGCATGAGGAAAGACTGGTGCCGCCCTATGAGAAGGGAGTCTGAATAACATTAACTGACGGTAATGGCTGTTTTTGTAAATCAAAATGATGTTTATCTTTCATTTCATTTTATGAATCGAAAATATCGTTATCTCAATTTCATGTTCGTGAGCATCATATATAGAATTTGAATGAAGATTAAATAATTCACCGACTATTCCGTTAAATAAATCGTAACTAATATGATGTAGTTATTATTATTATTATTATATTTTTACAACATTTCTTTCACTAAAGTCGTTTTATTATGCAATAAAATTCGATCCAGGTTTACATCCATTGAATTCTTAATGAATTATAGGCAATGTGATGAATTATTAAGATGTCATGCATTAAAATAATAAATGAAAAAATAATCAATGATTTCCGAGTTTAATAATAAAAATTTAATGTTGCAGTTGAAGAAGCATCATCCATTACCGCATGCTATCAATGAAAGTCATTTTGTTGTAAAGTTGGAGCAACGTAAGGCTTGTTGGCGACGAGAGAGGATGACGATGCAGATGAGGAGATAAAGAGAGCTGCTGAGATGGGAAATTTGATGACGATGAAAAGTGACGAGGATAAAAGCAAAGAAGTGAAAAACATAGAACTGATTAGGACCAAGCACCTTGCATGAGGAACTACAGAGTTGGTTGGTGATTTCAATTTATTACTAAAATTACTTTTTGTTTGATAAAAGTATACTATTCATTGATAATTTGTTAACAATATTTGTGCGTCTGTTTCAATTATGTTATTATTTCAATAATAACTATTCAATGTCGATAGTGATTCGTTATTTTTATTTCTGAACTCATTTTGCAGTGACAAGCTTTGTTTGAAGCGAAAATTATGAACACATTTAGTTTTTGTAATTAAAGTTGGCAAAAACCAGAAAATAACTTAAAGTAGTTGACCCATGACATAAAACAACAGCTCCAACCGTATGCTTCTGTTGTTGTCATTTGTTAGGTTGCACTGCATAATTTTGTCAATGAGAATATTGAATAAGATACACATCTGATGGCAGGTAGTCTCAGTATTCATTTTATTAGTTGTGGTAGTTACTTTGATTGCGAAGAGGGTGAGCAGCATGCTGTGGGGCAATAAATATTCCTAACACGGATGCAACAAGCCCAATACATCGAGAAACAAAATGAACGAGGATAGGAAGTGCTGACCAACAAAAGACAGCAAAATCATGCTCTTGGTGATGATGATGATGGCGGTGACGATGCTGATGTTGATGATGTCGATGACGATCTCCGGTCAAAAAAACCAACTCAACTGCATTTCCTGTTTCAGCTTATGTCAACAAGCCTGTATTTGGATTGGTGATGCAACTATGTTTTTTCCAATACATACTGAAATAACCCTGGGGTCCGCAAATTAGTGAAGATGGTGAAGAGAGAAGTTAGCTAATAAGTTTATTAGAGCAAATATTCAGTTAACGGAACTGAATAACAGAAGTTAAACGTTTAAGGGATTTGAGATACCTGAGGACCCAAATGGATATTTGGGCTTCTGGCTGTATGGACTCCCGCTGATTGTCAAGTTAGGTGATTAGTGAGATGCTCTTTATAGCAATAATAAAGAGACATCGTGTATCAAGAAGATACCAAATATAATTAAATATAAATTTAATTACTTTAACAATATAAACTTAATTATTCCCCGCCACGTTTGCAACAACTCGACGCTTATTCAGTATTCCCGGGAATTAAATGGAACAATCTCAACAGGTGTCAATCGCTCATTTTTACATCCAAGCAGAAACATTTATTGATTTATTATTAACGCATCATCATCGTAATTAGTAAATATTAATTACATGCCAGTGTTTTTGTAGTTGTGCGATTGTATGGAATAATGTGATTGTCCTTCATGGTGTAATTGATGACGTGATTAATGACAACACCCCATTATGTCAAAGTCGATGATTTGTGTTGTCAACACGAATTAAGAAGGCATCCGAGTCATCTGTTAGTATTTGGAAAATGAAATGTCATAAAAAGTCTGCTCTGGCAGTAAGAAAGGGGATTAAGTCGGTGATGCGATGACGTTGGTGATGGAGATGACGACGATGACGACGATGAGGATCACAGTAGCTGATGGGATTGTGGAGATGATGTGATGAAGTTCAAAAATCTAATGACCAATGGGTGGTGAAGACACAAGCCTGTTGGAAGAACAACAAATTGCGTTACACGAAAGAAGGTCCAAACTAACTTCCGTTCGTTAAGAAGATGTGATTGCAAGTCATACCACTACCCTTACACCACTGTTGAATTAATGCATCAGGTAATGAAATTAAAAAAACTGTTGAATTAATGATAATCATCAGATAATGAAATTAAAAAACTGTTGAATTAATGATAATCATCAGATAATGAAATTAAAAAACTGTTGAATTAATGTTAATCATCAGATAATGACATTAAAAAGCTGCTGAATTAATGCACCAGATAATGAATTTCAAAAACTGTGGAATTAATGCATCAAATTACGAAATTAAAAAACTGTTGAATTAATGCATCGGATAATGCAATAAAAAAACTGTTGAATAATGCATCAGATAATTACTGGGCTGAATACATAATTAATTTATGATTGATATAACATGGGGAAGCATGGGTGCAACTGAAGATATAAATGTTGATGATGATGATGAGGAGGAGGAGGAAAAAGAGGATGATGATGAATGTTTGTATCAATGCATGTTGGTGTAAATTATTAATGAAGAATTAATAATTAGCAGCGTGTTATTGATTGGATTTGATTAATGACCCATGTAATTATAATATCTGCTACTGATGACGACGATGAATTTGATTGTAAGATCTGGAACAAGTAATATATTTCTTAGTACGTTTTCTTCGAGCATTAATTTCATCATGGTGATGATGATGACGATGACAAAGTATGTATGATGATGATGGTGGTGATGATGACGATGACAAAGTATTTATGATAGATGATGCTGATGTTGACGATTACGTTGATGGTGGTCTTGCCACGCTGATTAACCTTATTTCTTTTGACTGCGGAGGCAAATATCCATCACAATCACCTCTAAATTATGATTTCCATTTTATAATTATGAATATAAGTATTTATCCGATTCATTTGTCAACTCATCCATCCTTCCATCAGCCTGCTTTGCTTACCCAAAGCATCAATCTGAACAGATGCTGACAAAGTAATTTATTTTAATGCCATTCCAAATTTTAAACACAACGCTCATAAGGAAGCGATTTATTTATTGGATTAAATATTTCTAATAACATTTTATGGGATTCATGCAGTAATTGAATATCAACCTCTTTTTTATTTATTTATTTATTAAACATCAAACTGAACGGTCCTTGAGACCACTAACACAAGTCTGTACAATTTACATACAAAAAGTACAACACCATCTCCGATTGGCAAGGATAATCAGATATATGTTAAGAAATGATTGAAGTCAAAGTCGCGTATTAACGCATTAGAACGAGAAGTTGTATTTGAATTCGCAGTTTCATTTGGCATTGCATTCCATGGTTTAACGATCCTATTATAGAAAGAATATTTGGCAACGTTTGTTGAAAATTTAATGAATCGAAGTTTGAAACTGTGCCCTCTCGTGCCTGGGTAATCCTGGACTAGTAACAGGTGCTACAGGGGGGAGTCCGCAAAGTCATTTAATATTTCAAGCCAAATGTTAAGTCAGCCAGGAGGCGGCGTCTCTCCAGGGTCACAAGTTTAAAATGCCTTAGTCTTTCCATGTTGAAGTATTTAGCAACTGATGGCATTGATTCGGTAAATCTTTTTTGTATTTTTTCAACTCTGTCAATTTGATATTAGATATTTGTGGTGAGTGTTTCATACTGGTAAATAATATTCAAGAATTGTTCTGACGTAAGCGCAATCTTTAAGACATCCTGGTCCCTTGAGGAGAAAAATCCTCCATGAAACTGTTGCAGCTTTATGAGTGATCGTATCAATGTAGGTTGCAAACTCTAAGCTTGGATCCATCGTAATCCAAAAATCCCCAACCCTGTCCACTTACTGGAGGGTCTGACCGTTGATAGAGTACTCATGATTATTTCTTTTTTTTCTACGACCCGCCATTGAAAAAACTTGACATTTCTCTGGTGCGAGTTGAAGTTGCAAGATGTGACTCCATTGAGGTACCTTGTCGAGAGCAAACTGTAGTTGGGTTTTGGACGAAGTTGGGAAGCAATAGAGCAAATGCTTAACATCATCAGCAAATAGTGAGCTTTGAATGCTAGCTCGATCTGATATCTGACCAGCATTCTTCAATACTAAATCAATATTAAAACAAACCATTCCAGTTGATTGTATGCAGGTATTGATTTAGGTTGTAGTAATTTACCATGATGAAGTCATAAGGTGCAACTTTAGGAAAGTGATTGTTTGAGGAACCAGAAAGAGGGATATTTGGTCTGAAAGATATGACATTGTTATGCTGTCTGGTAGAGATGGGCACAGAACATCAATTGTCGAAATGAACTAAGGATTGTTTGAAATAACAAGATCAAGAATATTCTCATGTCTTACTGCGCTCCTGACAAATTGATGGAGACCATGTTCCATAAAGAATTCCAAAAATATTCTATAGATTGTTTTGGGCTAGATTGAATTGCCAGTTGATTAGTGGTAGACTGAAATTTTTTTGAAAAAGGATAGTTCGTCCACAAATGCACAGAAATCTTAAGCATTTACTAGTGTTTGTCGGTAGCGTATTTCTCAGCTTTGTCATCAAATCTTCCACTCCTGTAGTAACCGCACGTCTCCATGAAATATCAACACAAACTAGTTTGATGTGAGAAAAACTTATAGAAACTTTGACGGATCAACACGAAATACAATCTCTAATTAATAAAAGAACACCTCCGCCTCTAGAGTCCCGGATCTCGTCTGACCACATTAAAACCAGAGATGCAGAACATAGAATCTGGAACGTCTTTGGTCAACTTAACAGAAAATATCTGGATCCTCAAGACTCAAAAACAAAAGTTCGCAGCTTCTAGTATTCTAGAGCATTCATTTATGCGGTAAGGGACTGTTATGGAAAAGGATGAGTTGTCGTAGTCAGTGATGGACACTTACTAAACTTTTTTAGTTAAACTTTAATTAAACTTTCAACTGTTTGAAGAAGTGCAGCCAAAAAGTTCATATCAGATTCAGTCCTTTCTTCTATTCCCAAATCTGATTGACACACACGACAAACTTTCACTAATCGGATTTCCTCAAATCTCTGTCCAGCGTAGTATTCACTGTAACTATTATTCATCTGGTACTAGTTGACCTAATAAATGTTTTTCTTCAATTTCCTCTACGGCCACATTTGCTTTTGGGCTCCTACTTACTGAATTCCATAATAATGCCACTTTACCTTGCTCGTTCATAGGACCTCTGGCACGATTTGTCACTCCTTGCTTCCAAAGCGTCCACACTTGCAACTAAATTTAGTGAGTGAATACCACATTGCTTCTGTGGAGGTAATACCACAGCTTCATCATCTCCATCAATTTCTTGCAGGCAATTGACAAAATTAACATTGGTTATGGAGTCAATTGCATCCTGCCCATCGCTATCAATTGATGAGGCGTCTCCTTTAAAGAAATTAAATTCTTTGGAAAAATTAGTTGCATTGTCTGTCACAGCATTTTGAATTTTTGAAGATATTTTGAATTCTTCAATTATTGATGCAAACATTTTACCAATAGCACTTCCTGTATGTGAACCTTTGAGTAAGTCGAAACCATCGAAAAAGAAAAAACTAAATACATTTTAATAAAGAAGTATAATTTTAAAATTTTTAAAATTTTAGTATCTACAATTTTTTAATTAAACTTTATAGTTAGTAATTAAAAAAATAATTTAAACTTCCGTTTTAACTAAACTTTTTTGATTTTGTAACAAAAAAATAGTTGAACTATTAGTTAGTAACTTTTTAGTTAACTTTTGCCCATCATTGGTCGTAGTATCCTTCTGAGTTCTAGAAGAGCATTTGGCCAACCTGCGAGCGTACTTCAGACTACAGATGGGTGAGATCATGTTTGAAATATACTCTCCTGACATCAGAGTCTTGTGAGGCGAATTGGAGTTTGGATGATGAAATTACATCTTTAACTGCCTATACATTCTTCAATGTAACGCAGAGCTTAGCATTAGGATTTTTGTTATCTCTGCTACCACTCGAGGCTTTACAGTCAGATTGTTTCTGCAGAATTCTCCAAACAAATCAACATCATTGACATTTGGTATAGATGGTAAGCCCGAGACAATGACAGTATTGGCTCTAGGTTCATCTCTCCCTTTTCCTTTTTCCATGAGGGTCTTTGTGGCGATCTTTACTGCCTCATTTGTGTCATTGCTCGTCTTTTCTTTTGACTCGGTTTTTGTGCCCATGTAATCTAACCTCTGCATTACTGTGGCGAATGCATTCTGAAAATACTCGGCCAGTGATTTTGCCATATGCGTCATCATGTTCTGAAAAGTCTGTTTATATAATCATGTCATTAACTCCACTGATCTGTTGAAGAACTCGTTCAGCTTTTCGTTTTCAGAAAGCATTCTTTTTATCTTTTTATTCATTTGAGTCAATTTTGCACACATTGAGTCCGTCATTTCCACGAGAAGGTCTTTCATGCAGTCCTTGGAGATAGTTTCTCCGTTCTTGCAGTGTTGCCGTAAGTACTCCAAAAATGTACTTAAGTATAAGTACAAAGTACTTGGGGCTGAAGGTACTTATAAGTACAGGTACAAGTACGTATTAGTAAATGTACTTAAGTATAAGTACAAGTACTTTTGGAGACCTTCATTGATCAGAAATAATATTCGTTATCTTTAATACAATATTAAGACAAGTGTAACAGAATTTACATTTATCAATAAAATTGTTTATTTTTTTTAAAAAAGCAGTGTTTGAAAATATTTGTCAGAGTCTGTTACATTATTTAAAGAAAAATTTAAAAGTACTTAAAATGTACTTATTAATAATTATAAAAAAATGTATTTAGAGTACAAGTAATAAGTACACAATAGTGAAAGGACTTAAGTATAAATACTCAAGTACAACAAGTACTCGGCATTACTGCGTTCTTGACATCCTCACTTAAAATTAACCGAAGAGCAGCAACAGCATCACAAACTGACAAAATTTAAGAAAACGTTTCGATTAAAATAATAACTTTAAAGTGCTTTTATTTTATCCAAACAGTCGGACGTGAAAGTTTATCCGAGCGATATTCTGAGATATTAACTTATACTAGTTAACTTCTACTAAGTATTACTCATGCCCCACAGAGTAACTTACTGAGCAAGAGTTATCGGGGAGGTTGCGCCTTGATATTGCTCAAAAAATTAAATATTACGTCTTATAAAAATAAATTAAGTTTTGAGTAAAGTTTTAAAAATTAGCAAAGCTTACTAATATTTACTTGTTCAACAGCCTTTGATATTGTATGTAATAAATTTGATCATTTGTCGTCGTCATCACCATCACCAACATCATCATCATCATCATCAAAGCTTTCATTTTTTCTTGTCAACGGTAGCATTTCATGGGGACTTCTAGGGACATAATGTTTTCATTTAATTTTTTCTAGAAAATGAATTCACGTCAATAAAATTTTTGATAGAAGACCGAATTTATTTCTTAATAAAAATTCCTTTCCACATTTTCCATGATAAACTCCGTAAGTTGGTGGATTCGTGGAAACACCTGTTACTGGATTTGTGGAAATAATGGACTGATGGACGGATGGATGAATACAAAATGAACACATATTAATGGGGAATAATGGATGGATGGGTGGGTGAACAAAGTGGATAACAGTGAATATGTAGTTGGAAGTGTCATTGTCATCAAGGCTACAGAGCTTCCAGTCTTAATGGTGATCGAATCACGCAGAAAATGAATTTTAAGTCTTGCATTTTAAGCCGTTCCTGAAATGGTTACAAGTTGTTATAATCTTTGGCCTCGATTTGTGAACATATTCACAATCCAGAGTAACTCAATTTAATGATTCAAAATGGTTCAATATGAAATCGAACGAATCATTCGTTTAAAATTAAAAACAATTTTTAACTAAATTAACTCTCACTAAATTAATGCTATTCCATATAAAATATTAACTTTTAGTAGTATATCAAATACCAAATATTTCATTTTATGTCCTTCGTGTCAACAAATCGAACGATTATTAACTTTTGCACATCAGAAGAATTTTTTATATGAAGGACTGAAACTTGCGATATTTGGGTTGATTGATAACAAAATTGTCACGCAATTTTTGTGGTCAATCGTGCAGCAATTTAATTTTTTTTTCTTTTTGAAATATTTTTGCAAAAACAAACTAATAAGAAAAGACAGATCTTTGAATTTCCTTGGTTACAATTCTGGCGTTTCTATAGTTGCGTCCAAAAGTGGTTCCGACATGGGTGGTCGTAAAACTTGTGGACGATGAAAAGCTGAAAAGGATCTTTTCACGTCAACTTCGACATCAGGTGACGTCTGCCTTCAATGATTACATTTTAACCATTTCAATGCATCTCTGCACTTCATGCACCCATTTCATCACTTTCTTGAATGAAACATTTTTGATTTAATTTTAATGAAACTATTGCATTCTATTGACAGGACTGATTTAATTGCTGTATTCGACACATCATCATCATCATCCTCATCATCGTAAACGTTGTCATCCTCCTCCTTCTCATCATCATCATTATCAATATCATCATCTCCATGCAATCTTGCACTGGAATTGAACTCCCCCTTTGTGTTGAGTAAAAACCAATTTCAACTCTTTTCCACATTTCCCGCTTTTATTGCCATTCCCTTTCATATCAAGTGGTGTTTTGAAGTGGTAGAAGTCATGATGATAGTTGTCAATGCTCGTTGTCATGGCAGGATGATGCAAATGAATAAAATAAAGTAAAATACAAAACGAAAAGCCAGAAGTGCGTAAACTTTATTTTTATGTTAAAAAAATGGCTAACTTTATTTACAAAACTAATTAATTTCAGTTTGACTTTGATGAAACATATATTTCATCCTGACGCATTTGCTATTGACTTCCTTCCTTAACTTGTTATTCGTTTCACCAAGAAATCCGTCACCAGTCTTTGCAACGTTGAAATTGATGCTACTGTTTAAGAAGATAATCTCGACAACCGCAACAACTACGGTTATGATAATGATAACAACAATACCGTCATCGTCCTCGTCCTCGTCATCGTCACCATAATCAACAATAACGACCACAGCGACAACATTAACAAAACAACGACAACAACAAATCGTTTGTTTCAACTTCAGCCTTCAATCTCCTGGCTCCATTGAAATTCTTCTTTATTCCATCCTCTTTGTCTTCAGATGTCATTTGTGCATTTCATTTTATTTTCTTGTTTCAAAAACAACTCTTGCTGCAGTTGGGCAATGGACCAAGTTGATTCTAAACCACTTTTAATTAACTTGAGATGTTTTGGTGCGGATTTCAAAATGGCGATGTTTTTCGAATCTTAAACCGTTTAAACGTCATTTAAATTTCGAGCAACAAAGAAACCAAAAACATCGCATCAACTGATGGAAAAAGTCGCTCTTTCCTCCTTTCGACACTTTCATTCGAAAATCTCAGCTGCAGGTCTTCACATTTACTCCCTACAAATCAACCTGATATTATATCCATTTTTGTTCATCATCATCATCATCACCATCATCATCATGTCAATATTTCATTGTCACCATTTCAACGCATCATTATCATCACCTCGGCATTTCACCATTACCATAACAACAAATCATTGTCATCAGCTTATTGCCCGCCAATTGGTCACACATCTGCAATTGACTGAAGAACCATAAAAAGTGGGTTGCGTTTGATTAATTCGTCGACTCTTTTATGTCCTTTCATGACATCCGCCATATTGGCTTCGTTCGGTCACGTGAGCTAAAAGAGAAGCTAAGAAGGTAAGCAGACGATTGAGGAGTTGACAAAGGATGGTAGGAATGGTGGTACTCGTTGTGATGATTATGATGATGGTGGTGGTAGAGATGTACTTGTTGTCGTTGATGATTATGATGATGATGATGATGATGATAATGATGATGACGATGACGATGATGATCATGATGAGAACCGATAGAGTTGTAAAGATAATAAACGAATTAACAATACTACTAATAGCGCTTAATAGCGAATATATATAAATTATGAATGGAATTTAAAAAAAACAGAATTATTAATATAACGTAATCAAGTTAATAATTAATAATAATAATATTATTATTATTATTATAATAAACATAATAAATATAATAAATAAATCATAATGATATTAATTATTATAATAAATATAATCATAATATTAATATTATCATAGTCTATAACATATATTATAATATATATAATATAATATTATAATATTATATATTATATAATATGATTATAATATAGATAATATTTGATAATGTTATAATATAGATAATGCTTATTAATGTTGTAATATAGATAATACTTGATAATGTTATAATATAGATAATAGATAATGATAATGATAATGATAATAATAATGATAATGATAATGATAACGATAACGATAACGATAATAATATTATTTTATATATATTATATAATAAAATAATAATATTATTTTATATATATTATAATAATATTATTTTATAATTATTATATATATTATAATAATATTATTTTATATATATTATAGATAATATTATTATTATTTTATATTATTATCTATATTATAAAATATTATTTTTTTATATATTAATAATACTTTATTATTTTTTATCATAATTATTATAATAACTATTATAATTCTTTTTATATTATTATAATAATAATTATTATAATATTACTATTAATGATAATAATTTATTATCATAATTATTATCTAATAACTATTATAATTATTTTTATATTATTATAATAATAATTATTATAATATACTATAATGATAAATCAATATCTCCTTATAATAATTAATATACGTAATATAATTATATATCAATTCCTATATATATATTATATATCTCTTAATGTTAATACTAACTCCCTAATTCTATCTTTAATTATTCTCTATTATTCTAATAATATCTCTATCTAACTCATATCTCCTCTTCCTCTTAATCGTCATCCTATATTAATCTTTCTTCTACTCTCTCCTCCTCCTCTCTCTTCCTCATCTATTCGATTTATTCTCTATATATTCTTCTCTATTATTCTAATCTATTAATCTCTTACTTTCCTCCTTATTTTCTTATTCTTATTAAATAGTTTTATTCTTCTTCTCCTCCTCCTCATCCTTCTTCTTCTTATCCTTATTATTCTTCTCTCATTCTTATCCTTATTCTCATTCTTCTCATTCTTCATTATCCATTCTTCTTATTAGTCTTCTTCTTCTTCTTCTTCTTCTATTCTTCTTCTTCTTCTTCTCCTCCTTCTTCTCCTTCTTCTCATCCTTCTCCTTCTTCTCCTTCTTATCATATTATTCTTATCATGTTAATTAAATTAATAATGTATTAATAATATCTTAATATTTATTCTATCGCTAATTATTATATATTATTATATCTATATATTAATATATTAATCTTGAAATAACCCGGGGGTCCGCAAATAAGTAAGTTAACGAATAAGTTTATTAGAGCAGGTATTCAGTTAACGGAACTGAATAATAGAAGTTAAGTGTTGAAGGAATTGAGGTACTTAAGGATGCAAATGGTTATTTGGGCTTCCAAGTTGTCTTGATTCTCGTTGTTTGTCAGGTGATTATCGAGAATGCTTTTCTGTAGCAAAAATAGATCCCACGTGCCCGGAAAAGATGCCAAATATAATTAATATAAATTAATTATATTAGCAATATAAACTTAATTAATTTCCAAAAATCTAAGTTTACAACATTACACCCTCCTTAAATCTGTTCGTCCCGAACAGACTGCTGCTCCCCGTGGTACTTCGCCAGTTGGGGAATGTGTGCCACCTTCATTTTTACTCTCGGGACACAATCTCTAACATGGTGCCCATGCATCACCATTGTTTCAATGCAAGCCCTTCCTCTTCTCGTATCTCTACTAAAACGCTTGCTGAAAAAGATCAGCAAAACAACCAACAACACTAAATGCTCGCCTCGAATCTCCGACGACTTCCGAAGGCCAGAAAGCCCGCCCTGACTGAGAACTCCACAAACGAACGCCTCAGACATTGATCCCATCTTATCAACCACGTACTCACGACCGCCGAGTACCTCACCGCCACCCTTAGTTACAATGACATCCGCAGCTCCAACCTTCACAACATCCACAGCTGAATCGAATTCGGAAACTCCCAACCCCAGTTCCTCCACTGATTCCTCAACTCGAGGAGGCTCCACTCTGGTCTCTCCCAAAGTCCCCCCTTCAATTATTTCTTCGGTTCTCTCCACAACCGATACCAACGAGGCAATCGTGAACGGAATTGGTTCATCGGGCACTGGCGCGACTTCTCTGGAGTTTGCGAAACTTTCCCTCAGCTCACCTTTGTCCTCATTCTCAACATTTATTGGGAGCTCCACTATTGGACTGTCCCCGTCAACTACCAAACTGGCCTCACTCACCTCAGCAAAGGTCTCCTCAGCACCGTTCTCCTCACCCAGCTCTTCCCTCAGCTCCATTCCCGATTCCTCACTCCATGGAAGAAACACTTCGCTTTCCAAAGTTCTTCCATCTACAATTTCCTCGGTCTCCTTCTCAACCGAAACCAGTGTGGCAATCGGGTACACTGCTGAGGCCTCAGCTGGCATGATGTTTATGGTGCTTGATGGAGTCTCCTCCGGTTGGTAGCTAGTAGAGGCCTTGTTGGAGAAAACCTCAGTTACTTTTTCCATCTTTTCTTCAAAGCTTTGCATCATTTTATTTATATTTCCCATCACCCATTTCAGACCCGGATCAACAAACATATAAGCTTCTGGATCCTCACCCTGGTCTACTATCCACGACAGCAGGCGATCCTGCAATTCTTCCCTGGAGCCTTTCGAATCCATTTGCCTCAACTTAAGCTCACGTCTCATTCCAGCAAAAGTTAAATCCTCTAAGACCTTGCTCATGACTTACTTTTTGGGATCCCACTCCTGACACCAATGAAATAACCCGGGGGTCCGCAAATAAGTAAGTTAACGAATAAGTTTATTAGAGCAGGTATTCAGTTAACGGAACTGAATAATAGAAGTTAAGTGTTGAAGGAATTGAGGTACTTAAGGATGCAAATGGTTATTTGGGCTTCCAAGTTGTCTTGATTCTCGTTGTTTGTCAGGTGATTATCGAGAATGCTTTTCTGTAGCAAAAATAGATCCCACGTGCCCGGAAAAGATGCCAAATATAATTAAGTATAAATTTAATTATATTAGCAATATAAACTTAATTAATTTCCAAAAATCTAAGTTTACAACAATATTAATAATATAAAAATAATTATAACATTATTATTATTATTATTATTATTAATATTATTCAAGTTCGTATCATTATGAGTTACGATAAAAGTTTGATTACACTTTCTTCATTGATGCTTTTTCATAGAGAAATTAAATTAACATTTCGAACCAGTTTCGTGAGAAATTCTTTAAAACAGCCATCAATTCAGTGACAGGTGGCAAGTCATTGAGTCATTCTTGAGGTGAATTAAGACCCACTGCTAATTTGAAAGAAGATGATAATGATGATGGTGATGTTAATTATGACACTTTTGTTTATGGTGATGACAATTATAACTTAAGTTGTAAGAATAAGATAATCATCTTGATGATGATGATGACGATGACGAGGACGATGACGAGGATGGAGACGACGATGATAGTGATGGTGATGATGACGAGGATGGTAAAATTTAAGAGTGATTCTGCTTCTGTGAAGTTTTTTGTGGAAGGTGACTCCAAGGAGCATAACGCATTTCAGTCATTTCATTTTGGGATTTAAATATCGTAGTAAATGTTAAAAACAGCATTCATAAACAGCAACTACAATAAATCAAAATATCAACAATAATACTGTTAATAACTGTCTTAAAAATAATTATTATAAGATTTACTCAACAATAAGCATACTTTTATTACGTGACTACAAAGTAGAATTTCCAAATTGCGTTTTAAACATTTGGAAGCAGTTTTACAACGACTGACCTCTAAGTGACCTCTAGGTCATTATCGATTGAAGTTTCTCGTGGTTTGTGAAGATTGACGGTTGATTGAGGAAGAAATTTGATTGTTTCGTTTTTTATTGTTTTTGAACTCAACACTCACACGTCGTCTGAGCGTGCCTACTTCACATAGTTTTCTCTCAAAATTTGGCAATTTCACGCTTCAATTATTATTATTATTAGGATTATTATTATTATTATTATTATTATTATTATTATTATTATTATTATTATTATTATTATTATTATTATATTATATTATTATTATTATTATTATTATTATTATTATTATTATTATTATTATTATTATTATTATTATTATTATTATTAGATTATTATTATTATTATTATTATTATTATTATTATTATTATTTATTATTATTATTATTATATTATTATTATTATTAGTTATTATTATTATTATTAGTATTATTATTATTCTTATTATTATTATTATTATTATTATATTATTATTATTATTATTATTATTATTATTATTATTATTATTATTATTATTATTATTATTATTATTATTATATTATTATTATTATTATTATTATTATTATTATTATTATTATTATTATTATTATTATTATTATTATTATTATTATTATTATTATTATTATTATTATATTATTATTATTATTATTATTATTATTATTAATGCTTTTTTTATTGTTATTCAACAAAAAAACATTCAAAACTAAATTATTTACAAGGAGCAGGTCAAACATCGAAACATCAGCAAGATGAACCAGCAACAACAACATCATCATCAACAACATCAACAACAACATCAACAACATCAACATCATCAACATCAACAACATCAACAACATCAACAACAACATCAACATCAACAACCTCAGCAACAATCCACAGTTGCATGTCTCGGCACCACCCTAGAATTGAACTGCAACCGCCAACAATCGCTTCTCGTCTTCGACTTCGCGACTTTTGGTCGCAACAACACGTTGGCAGCCGTTCGCTGCGGCGTTCCCTTCAACCGGAACTGCGAGCTGGACGTCCATTTCCGGTTAAACCGCGCATGCGCAGGAAGGTCGTATTGCACGGTTCCAGTCAACTCGAAAATATTCGGAGATCCATGCGGTTTTGGGGAGTTTCTAACGGTCGGATATACATGTGTTTCAGGTTGGCTAGAATTTGTACCTCGTGGTGAATAGTGGTGATGATGGTGGTGGTTGTGGTTGTGGTGGTGGATGTTGGTGAAGGTGATAGGTTGTGCTTGTAGTCCATTGCAAACTCGTCAACTTGCAGATGATGAGAAAAAAGATGCGGAATTGGAAAAATGCAAACACCTCCATGATTGACGGAGTGCGCGGATGAGAAGTTAATTAATTTCTCCATTACCGACAAGAAGTTGGGCGAGTGAATTGTGGAAAAAAAGGAAGGAATGATAAATGGACGAATGGACGAATGGGTGGATGAAAGGAAGGATGGATGGATCAAGGGAGAGATAAATGAAATTGATGCTTTGGAACCATTAGCGTTGCCGCCACCACAATCGCTACCGTCACTGTCACCATCATCGACATCATCATCATCATCATCATCATCATCATCATCATCATCATCATCATCATCATCATCAGCATCATCATCATCATCATCATCATCATCATCATCATCATCATCATCATCATCATCATCATCATCATCATCATCATCATCATCATCATCATCATCATCATCATCATCATCATCATCATCATCTCATCATCATCATCCATCATCATCATCATCATCATCATCATCATCATCATCATCATCATCATCATCATCATCATCATCATCATCATCATCATCATCGTCATCATCGTCATCGTCGTCATCGTCGTCATCGTCGTCATCGTCGTCATCGTCGTCATCGTCGTCATCGTCGTCATCGTCGTCATCGTCGTCATCGTCGTCATCGTCGTCATCGTCGTCATCGTCGTCATCGTCGTCATCGTCGTCATCATCGTCGTCATCGTCGTCATCGTCGTCATCGTCGTCATCGTCGTCATCGTCGTCATCGTCGTCATCGTCGTCATCGTCGTCATCGTCGTCATCGTCGTCATCGTCGTCATCGTCGTCATCGTCGTCATCGTCGTCATCGTCGTCATCGTCGTCATCGTCGTCATCGTCGTCATCGTCGTCATCGTCGTCATCGTCGTCATCGTCGTCATCGTCGTCATCGTCGTCATCGTCGTCATCATCATCATCACATCATCATCATCATCATCATCATCATTATCATTATCATTATCATCATGTTCTTCTTCTTCTTCATTGCAGCGGAAAGGATCCAGAGTCATTGCAATAAGCATGAGTCCAGCCATTCCCATTATCCTGAACCTTCTCCGTTATCCATCCACTCTTCATCATTATCGTCATCATCATCAAAATTGAATCAGCATTTGTCCGCTTCACCGTTTACTTTTTTGCCGCCATCTTTGTCGTCGTCATCTTTTTTCTTCAATAACTTGTCACGGAATGCGTATTATGTTCCTGTGAAAATGGCAAATGGATTATCACCGGAATCATCATCATCATCATCATCTTCTTTTGTGACCCACCTCGGCTACGTCTCCAGCCCCAACTACCCCAAAAAGTATCCCCCGGGTATCGAATGCACCTGGCTGCTCGTGGCCAAACCTTGGCAGTCTCTCAGGATTGTGGTGTCGGACTTTGAGTTGGCCGTGAAACTGAACGGACACTGCCAAGACCGGTTGACAATCCGTAGCACCGGTGGAGAGGTGAAGTTCGAAGAATGCGGACCAATCGGGAAGCAGATCCTGTTGATGAAGGACAACCAGGCTCTGGTGACGTTGACGACAAGTCAAAGGAGTCATGCAGGAAGAGGATTTCTGCTTCATTATGAGGGTAGTTAGTTCTGCTGCTAGATTTTTAATTAGATGCTCTAGGGTTTTTCTATTTATTTTTATTTAAATTTATTAATATTTCTATATATATTTTATTTAAATTTGTTAGTATTTCTAGATATATTTTTTATTTAAACGTATTAATATTTCTGTGTCTATTCAAACTTAAATATTAAATGACAGTTAATAAAGAAATGTAAAGATAATGTGAGTCTAATTTTCTTGTTAATTATGAGTAATTGGAGTAAATATTTAAAAACATGGAGGACATTTTCCAACGGAATAAAAAAAAAGGAATTAATTTGTATCTCATTTCATTCGTGTTTAAAAACAAAAGCAGGCTAACATATTGAGGATATTTTGAAATGATTTCATAATATAACATTTTAAACAAATAATTATTAATCGTAAGACCGCCAAATAAATTAAGTAAAATAATAATTCATCATCATCACATTCATAATCGTCATCGTCACCATCAACTTTATAATCGCCATCATCATCATCATCATCGAGGAGAGACGATGACTTTGTGATTGATTGTGGACTCACTTCTTTTAGGTGGATGGATGGATGGATGGATGGATGGAAGATGGAGGAATAAGTAAATGAATGGATGACTCGATGGAGTTGTGTGGGGCAATCTTTCTACAAATTGATGGACAGATGGGTGGATGGATAGATGGATGGGTGGACAAATGATTCGATGGATCTTTCTATGGGCAAATCCTCTTTCATTTTCTCATCGGTTTATATTTTTATGCGGGCATTCGATCAATGGTCAGCTTTTCTTTTTAATTTTACCATCTTTCACTGGATCTTCTCAATCAGGATTTTTGTCGAGACTGCCATCAACAACTTGGAATTGTCACGTTCCGTGATAACCATGCGATAGCACCATCATTATGATCATCATCACCGTCGTCGTCGTCGTCCTCTTAAGAAATGGCGTTAATTTGTTTTATTTCTTCTTATGGGAAATTCCTTCCAGAAAACATGCTTTGCAAAAATTCATGGGAAGTTACGAGTGTTGTTTATTCTCGTGAAAAATTGTTCCTGCCATCAATCATCGACAAACACAAAAAGTGTCTTTTTGCCTGCAACTCCACAAGACTTGAAAATGACTCTTTTTAACTTTTTGGAGGGAATTACGTGGTTTCAAGGGAGGCTCTGATGCATATGACCATTTCTTGGTGCCGTTCATTTGTATTCGATGGTTACATTTAAAAAAAAAAAATTTATTCATACGTCATCATCATCACTTAATTGACATTTACTCTGGCTTTCTTAAAGTTATTATTAATGGATTAAATAATAATAATAATAATAACAATAATAATAATAATGTATTATTACATTAATAATAATAATAATAATAACAATAATAATAATAATGTATTATTACATTAATAATAATGTATTATTACATTAATAATAATGTATTACTACAATATTATTGTTATTAAAAATCAAGCGGAATACAGAATACATTCAATTCACAAACTGTTATTTCCAGCTCTTGGTCCTTCATGCGAAGAACTTGATGAAAGGAAGAACTTAAGAATCGTTTACTTTCACGAACCAACTGCTTCTGACTCAAACTCTCTTTCTGCCAACATTTCCTGTTCCAAGGGATTCAAGCTCAACAGGCAGAACAAGAGCAGGAGCTGGAAAGACACTGAACGTGAACTTACCTCCCCAGTGATGAAGCTTCGTTGTCATGGTAACCGTTGGAATGAAGATGGAGGTTTCGATTGCGTCGGTGAGATAACAAAAGTACGCAGCTCGTGCACGTGTCGTAACACCTGTATTAATGTCGACAGGTGAGTCAAAGGCATTCGGCCACGATTTGCCCGCGGCATCCAATCCTATCTTTAGAATCGGACACGTGACCACAATACATTACGGTAAGCCTACTCGTATGGGCCATTAATATTCATGATGATGATTAATCGTCCTCATTACTTATTCATGAATTAGATATTCCAGTCACATCCTTTATACTAGCGTCACCGCTCATCCACAAATCGTGGAGGGCGTTGACCTTATACCACGTGTCACATTATGACGTCATTTATAACTACCTTTGGCTTTTCGCTTTTGTAACTCTGAGCAACAATTCATGTTTCAATGAGCAGCTAAGATCCATTTGTATGTTTCCACTTTTAAATCATTCGCTAATGATCATCGATTATTAATAATAAAGACAAGTAATTATATATTCATGTATGAATTCATTTTTGAATTTGAATTTGAATACATGAATTTATGTTTAACTATCAAGTGATATAATACAATAATAATGCATTAATTATTATATTTTTTATATTATATATTTTTTAGAGTGAGACTTTTTTATTTTTTGGATCAATTCGTAATAAAATATAATGAAAGTCATGTTGATCTTAACCATTACATGAACAATGGACAGCTCTGACGTTGATGACTTCTTCGCTCGTTTTGGCGCTCATGTTCGTTGTCGTCTGCCTGATTTACAAACGGTTAGTTTTTAAAGACATGCGAGTTGTTGATGATGATGTTATGGGGACGCTTTATCTGGGCATAATTTTCATCTCAAATTCGACTTAATTTCTCAGTTTTCAAGTGATACTTTGAAAGTGTTGATTTAATATTAAGTCGCCTTATTTGGTAGGAATGTTATGATCTGTTTATAAACTCATAACTTTCAAACAAAATTAAAACTTTTAAAATTTCAATTTCTATATTTCCTATAAAAATAAAAACAACTTTGATAATGCTTGAATAATAATTAATGGATTTAAATCACACTTGCATGCAGAAATGCTAAGTTAAACAACAATGCATACTCATGAATTTATCAATATTCATCTGTAATATTATAATATTTTCTAAATAAAATATTTGAAGCATAGGCATAAAAACAACTTTATTAACAAATGAGTTGTTGTGTCACAATTGACGTTGGAAACTGATGGAAGTTCTGCTTTTCCTAACTTCCCAGTTTTTAAATTTTGCAAAATCTTCCATATAATGTGCGTCCGGTGTCATCTCGTAAAATGATTCCAAAAAAAATAATTTTTTTATTATCATTATATTGTTGATGCTGTTATTATTGTTATTTTTATTATTTTTAATATATTGATGGAAGTCCAGTCACATCTGTTGCACATTCTGTTGGCTGCATGAGACGTAGTTAATATTATTATCACTTATTTACGGCTTGTATGATTTGCAGTCGTCAAGAATATTACTCTTATAATTATCATAATTATTAATCTTTTAGTGTGAGAATGACTGAGTATATAAAGTCTTCTAATTTTGTTTCAATAAGCAATCATTGAATATCCTCATTGTCACTGAATTCATCAGTTCCATCGGTTATTCATCATTTCATTTTTTTAAGTTTCATCCTTTTCGTTGAGTTTGTTGTCGTTTATTTCCTTCATAAATGCCTTGTTTTCGGCAACTCATTAGATTCCGTCCACGTCCGCTTGTATTCCATTCCAAGAGTGGAATCCATGGATGAAGGCATGTTCAGGCATGCAAAAGGAGGGATGGGTAGACGAACGAGATGATCTCGGGAAGGAATCAGTGTGGAAAGATGGAAGAATAAAATGCTTTAAAATGTACTGACGCCGTTAGAACAACAACGCATTTCGAGTTCAAAGATGTTTTTTTTTCAAATATATTTTACTTCAGAGTCCAAGACACCATTCCCAAGGCGTTAAGCGATGGTGCATCTTTATTAATATTTATTTTTATTATTGTGATTAATGTCGTTACTAAAAAATTTATTTTTAATATTGAGAAATGAGTTTCAAAGGACGATCATAAAAATGAAATCCTAATGTGCCTATCCTTTAATGCTGAATTTCTTTCAAGACGACTTCATGAGAGGCCAATCTTCCTCAAAAGACCTTCGACATGCAGCCTTAATCCTCGTGAAAAAGGTCAGAACTTTAAGCGAACATTCAGTGGAGAAGAGGCCTCCTGTTTGTGCCAGCAAGACCTCCTGGATCGATGCCATGACTCCGATTACAAGAGACGATTTTGCCCGGGCGACCACAGCCGCTGCTTTATCTATGGCGATAGCAAGTGTGAATCAAAATATCAAATGGAATGCACCTCCCTAACCAGGGGATTCACAGATGTCTTGAGTCAAGATTCGCAATCGAATGTTTTTGCAACCACAAGTTTCAGATCGTCTTTACCAACTTCCGCTTCAAGGATGACGTCCAACAACAAACCCGACTTGATGCTCACCTGTCTACCCATTCCAGCTTTAAGGTTACTCACGAAGCAAAACGATACAGGTTCTACCCATGCAGTCCAAAACTCCATGCACGGAGTTACATATCGATGTCACAAATACCCATCCAGGTACTCATCTCTCACACTTTCGAGTTCTCCCCAACTGCCATCAGCTCCAACAATGAAGCAAATTACATCCCAACAAACAATGGAACCACCAAATTCGTCCCTGAAGTCGTCCGCAATGATGCTTTTCGACACAAAAAAAAGCTCTCTCTGCCAGTTCTGCCATGTGACGAAGTCATAAAATTCCGCTGTTAACTTCAAGTTGGAAATTAATGTGCCGTGTAATCGATGAACGACGAAAAGTTACCAGAAATTAATTTGACGTCGATTTTAGTTTGCGTGGACTAATTTCAAATCGAATTCTAAACCAACACCTCCATCGAACAATGTGGTAAATGTTACGAAATCCTCTGTTCTCATTCAAACTACTCAATGTAGGGTGTCAAATACTTGACGACGTCAAAAGGCGGTAGCTAGCTCACAAGCTCCAAGGCAACTGCAAACCATTTAGACTGCTTTGCCAGGTCGAGACTGTAGTATATTTTATTCACACTTGTTTTGACCGTTTAATTTAAAGAATGCATTTATTAAAAAGTTCAAATCAGAGTTGTCCTACTTCCTCTCCTCACTGCGTCGCTTTTGTAATGGAAGTCAACACACACAGATACAGACCCTGGACTCTCTTTAGACATAAAAGACATTTAGACATTTTTTAGACATAAACACAGTCGAACAAAACAGAGGGAAACAGTGGCAACAAATGATTAAACTATGAAATTAGAACGGGTGTGACTCATATCGTATGAGTAGACAAATCAATGTGCAAAGGCGAAGAAGCTCACATAGATTTCTAGGAATTTATAAAACAAAAACAATCGTTAATATAATGAAATGAATTCTAGACTTGAAAAGCTTAAAATTGCTGCACTAGAGTATCATTGATAATAAGGGTAGTGTGAGAACTGATCAAAATGCTGAGATATCAAATAAGTAGTTAAGAAAATACAATCTTAAGGAAAAGCAAGTCACATCAAAATACAAGTCCTTTAGAAGAAAGCCTCATGACTGATCTGCATACTATGAGTTGGCACCATATGTTACCATTTTAGAGCGACCTAAGTTGTTTCCAAAAACATGTCTTGGTTTTCAAAGAGCAAACTTATCAGGATCAAACACCATTGCCTCCAAAGATTCCTTTTTCTTTTTTGTAATGTCTGCGTACTTTGTCTCTTTGAGAACATTCAAATAGCCAATGGTGTGACTGTGACCAGATCCCCAGATGTGTTTGCTCAGCAGGTAGGCATCCCTGTATCTCTGATAGGCTTTGTCATACTTCTTTTCCACCTCGTACTCGGTACCGTCGTTATAGAGGGCTCTCACCATGAGATGGTGTTCGACTCCATAGCACGCCTTGCAGTTTGACACGACTTCCTCCAGTATCTGAAACAATTGATGCTTAATTTGAATGTTAACCATGGATGGTGATACTGATTATAGTCTGGAGTGGGGACCTCATGAACTTCACTAGATTTTTGGCACAAAGTGGCTCTGGTCAGCATCACTTCCAACTCATGAGGGTAGTCCCTTATCTGTGTACAAGAGAGAATACTTAAATATAACTGAGGTAACATTTGTTGTCTCACATTTCATGAAACCTCTTTATAAATCAAAATGGCATCATTGCACAATTTATTTCCATTTTCCCTCAAGCTGAATTTTTCTCCCCTCCTTAGTGGGTTCTTAATGCTGACTGCCAGTTCTGCCATGCAAAATGCCTTCTTGATCAACTGGAGAGCTTTGCATCTCTGAAATAAAAATACTTGAGCTAGCTTAATGATTAAATGATTGATTAAATTTCGAATTTAAATTATTTTTAGGAAACAAATACTTGCTCAATCAAATGTTCACCTTGACAAAATAATCATCTTTAGAAGACAATATATTGATTCTTTCAAGAGCCTCATCATGTAATCCTATGGCTTTCTTATAATTGTTATCCTATTTGAGGAAACATTTTTGAAGTTAAATCAAAAGCAAAATGCAATGCAAACAAAAAATGGAGAAGTTATCAAAGAAAAATTTTATAATTTATATTTTTCATTATGTAATATATATATTATAGTGCCAATGAAAATTAAAGTTTGTAAATTGTTAATTCCCAAACACCAGATTTGTTCTTTCTTCCATAAAAACACCATACATAAAATGCAATTGCACATTGTTTATAGGTGGCAATACGTCATGAAATGTCATAAAAAGGCATTGAAAACTAAAGTGTGTTTTAGGCAAAAAATTACATACTGCACACAAGTTGTATATGTCTTAATTCAATCACAGAGTTGTTAACATTTAATATTTGATACCTTTTAATTTAATAAAAAAAACCACTGAAAACTCAGATGTTTAAACCTAAAATTGCATAAAGGACATGACTTTCAAATGCTTCTGAGTTTTTCAGCAATTATTGAATTCTTAGACACAGGAAACCGACAATGTCTTTCAGCAACATGAAGTAGGGAAGCAGGTACTGTTTCTGATCTTCTTGCTATTACAGAATTGGAGATATGTGCCAGTGAAAGACACTTTACTTTCTTTAATCTTGACTTGATGTGCAGGGCTGTCTCCGTACTTGAACAACCCATTTCTCACTGCCAATTTCATCTCATACAGATGTGACTTTTATGAATAACAATTTATTAACCTTCAACAAATACATAGTCTTCAAACTGCTCTATTTATGTTCTCTTATAATAACAATGCCCTTCCAGATAAATTTGTAGGTCTTATGCCTGAAAGTGTCAACTACACTAAACCTTCACACTCCCTCCGTCATACCCATGAATATAGTCCATCTTTTACCAAAACCACCCTCAAGCTCTTTTCAATAACATGTTACGGACCTAGACTATACAACACCATTCCTTCATCTATCAAAAATCATACACAGACTAGACCATTCATGCTATTATATTTATTATTTAAATTGTCTTACAAATTGTACTTAGTTCGTGATATTCTTGATTAACTGTTTATTTGACGGGTTTATTATTCGTTTTCTTAATTAATTGATATTTCAGGGTCAGCTTGCTAGCGGAAGCTTGCGTTTCCTTAAAGCTGATCCATGAGTTCTTTATTAATCCGTATATTGGTGTCTCTTTTGTTTGATTTGTTTTGTTCATTTTGATGATTAATAAAATTGCTCAAAAAGAAAAAAAAAAGGAATTCTGAATTAAAATAAAACTGAATTCTGTCATTCAAGTGCCAGTCATCGATGAGCTTAAAGACAACAGCTGCCTGCGCTTCAACAGTTCTGTTTGTTACAATGGGAACTCCTAGCAATGTCATGACACCACTATCTCATACTATAACAGCAAGACATTCAACATTCTCTTTACCAGTAAGAGCAGGTAGCATCTTGCCATCCCAATGTATGGTCAATGGACCTATTGGACAATCAATATCAAATGTTTCCCTTATTAAGTGTGCAGTTTGATATTTCTTGATGTTGCCTTCGTACTTGTCTCAAGGCAAGCTGAGATAGATCATGGCCCAGTGCCTTTGTGACAGATGCAAAGATTGCGGTCATTGAGTTGTGCATTGTACAGGGATGATGAAACATCAGAACTGACAATATTGACTGCTTTATTTGTTGCATCCATCTGTAAAGCACGATTTGTACCCTCAAGGTTTTCAGCGTGGTCAGAACTACTATCAAGTAGCTGCCACAAGTCTTCGGAAGTATGTCCATCTTCAGACTTTCATCTGCTTTCCATCTTCCATGTTCTACAACATTGTCTCTTTTCCATTCTACTAAGCTTCATATAAACACCAGCCAAACATACATGCCTTTCTTTATCCCTTTGTACAATCACAAATTCTCAGTCTTCTGGTATCTTTATTAAACTTAAGGTATTTGAATGTCGAGATAACTGATGTCAAGTGGAGAATTTGACCCACTTTTGTGTTCGAGATAACAGGTTTCAGCGACATAAACAATGAGAAAATGATAAGATAAAGAGGGAATTTTGTGATTACACTTCGAAAGCGTTGACTTAATAGGGTTGGCGAGTTAAATGAGAATGAGAATGAGTATGTTTGTTATGTGTTCTAATCATTTCAAATGGATAAAATAAACTTCATCCACCATATAAACTCTGCCCATAAAATGATTAAAAGCAACCAAAATAAAAATCACAGATTTCTAAATCAAATTTAATCAAAGTAAATAATTCCGAAACAATGTAATCAAATAACTTACATTAAATTTTTGAAAATAACGAAATTCAAAAATTGTGTAGCATTCATATGTGCTGGAGTATTGTTTATAAAATCTCAAAAAATATTCTGTTTTCACCCAATTAATGCACATCTAGTATATTTACATTAAATTATATTTGTATCAAGTATATTTGTGTATTAAAGTATGTATTAAATATCCTCTATTATTTTTAGAAAGTATATGATGTCCACTGACCAAAACTGTCACAAGATGCCCAAGAAAACCTGAAGTGTGCATTTGATTTACATTTATTTTTTCAATCAACTCAGCACATTGTCCTGAATTTTCTTTTTCCAATGAATTTAAGATTTCCTTGCATTCCTGGCCAATTTCCATTGCTTCTCTGAGCAATCCGGCTTGGCTGCTGCAACATTTATATAAGTTCTTCTCAATGCAACATTAAAAATGAATTCACAACTATATTAAATTTCTTGACAATGGAGCTAAGTTAACATTCACAAGTATGACGTTATTTTGAATACTCAGGATCGTATCAATTAAGATAATCATTAAGATAATTACTATCCTCAAATCTAACAAAATATTCATAAAAGAATAAGATAGCAAACATAAAGTTCTTGACTATCATTAATCTCACTTAAAAGCAATATAAAAGACTAAAAGCTCACAAAATTCTTGCAATTTTGTCAATCCTCTCCATCAGTTCAAGTCTTGATAGCTTTTCATTTGTTCTAAATTCATCAGCTAAAGTCAAGTATTCAGTTTTCAATATGTTATACTTCTCCTGTAAAATACAACAGCAATGCAATTAACAAAGCAAAAGTGACATCTATATTCAATGAAACAACTAGTCAGTGATCAACAAATGACCAACATCAATCCTTCTCCAAAAGTCCAGAAGAGCCTTACTCCATTCAGAATCATAGAGTATTTCGATCACATCCCAAATCCGAAGAAAATTCTTCAGTCTTTCCATGTCACCCAACTCAATCAGGTGGTATGGATATTCCTAAGATTAAATGCCACATAGACAATGAGTACGACCAATGAAATCAGTCAGTTACAAATCTCCAATTTAGGTCAGAAATATAAATTCAGCAACACTATTTCAGTTTCTTGTATAAAGCCAACCTTTTGAGTATTATCATAAAGACAAAAATGTATCCTTAGATTATGCAACTGTAATAGATGTCAAAGCACTATTCTATACACCAAACACTTATAGTGTTCCTTCATCAAGGCATTCACTGACAGTGCATTTCTTTGAGTTGAAACATATAACAACACAAAACATGGTGAACACCGTTTGCAATGTCACATTCAGGGCTGGAGTTTTTGAGCCAACCTGCTAGCCTAATATCTAATAAATTTATCTTTCAATTTTTCACCTCAATTTTTCTGTTGATATTTAGAGTCATTTCAAAATAAACTGCCATCTTTTTGTGGCATTGGAACTTCCATGATTCTCCATTCTCATGTTCTAACTTCAGAAAGCTTGGAAAGTGGTAAATAAATGAATTTATTCCCATTATACTAAACATCTAATAATTAACTATAATTACTTAATTACTCACTTATCCTTAATCCACACCATCAAATGCATATGTGCTCACTTTTCTCTGACAACTTTGCTCATGGATTTGTGATAGAAATTAAGTCTTCCCTCTCCAGAATCTCCATACGGTTGGATGAAGTTCTTCAGCTGCAGGTAGATGGAGCCCCACTTCCAAGATATCAGTCGAGGTCTCACACAGAACTGTTTCCCGGCCGTGATTTCGTCGTAATCTGAACAAAATATTTACATTTTTAAAGTTCTTAACTTCAGGAAATAAACTGAATTGATTTTACTTGTTGCTTTGTCCATCATTGCCAGCATTTCCAGTAGTTCAACTTCAAGTAATCCATTCCTAGAACATTCCATGAGGCAGAGAGTGGCAATGAGCAGATCCTTGTCTCCGATGTCCTCACATATTCGTTTCAGGACGAACATCAGGAGCCTGGATTTATCAACGAAATATTCATTTCAAATGACAAAAACAAAAATGACAAACCCATTACAAAACAAAAACATATCGGCCACACTCAAAACTTCTTCAACAGAGCTTCTAAATCACCAAAGCAGTATTAATGAATAACAATTTACTATTTATTTAGTTATTAAATAAGTGAGCAGAGTACAGAAGCCTCCATGATCAAACAAGAAAGTTGCAAAATGAAACAAGATTAGCAAGCAAATCAATAAAAAGAAAGAGATGGAGAAAAGTCGTAATCATTTATGAGGGACTTGAATCTACTGCAGGTACTGGCTGAGACAATTTAAACAGCCAATAAATAAGGGATTATTAATTTTAACTATGGAATTTATTCCATCTGCAAACAAATTAAAACTCAATTATTTCAAACCTTTTGACAACATACTGTAGAAAGAAAATGCATGAAAAAAATGTGCATTTAAGGATTCATGGTTAAGTTCACATGATATTGCATCAGTTGTAAAATTTCTTTCTTAAACTGCCTAAGCTTTACAATGCAGACGCACCAAATCATTAACATGATTTTAAACAATTAAAGAAAAGAAATAAAAATAATCTCTTTGACAAAGTTTAAGAAAGAATTAATTAATTAATTTGCAAATAACATTCATTAGTAAAGTTCTAAAAAAGTATACAATATAAAATTTCTAACTCTTCAAGAGTAGAAGGAAGTTTTCTTATGTACTCGGTTAAATTTTTGAACTCCCCATAGTACCTCAGCTCTTCACAAGCAGTTATCAGCCAAAGGGGGTTACCACTTCCACAATGGTTCAGAAACTCGAGGGTCTGGTTTGTATCCAACTTTTTTCGAAAGTTAATGAGATATTTTGAGATGATCTCCTGTCAAGAAGGGATCGGAAAATATTTCACAATGATTTAGCAACTTTAATATTTTAGAACCATCATTTTGTGAGAAATGGAAATTAGGATAAATATCAATCTCTAAAATTAGTTTCAAAGTTAAGTTAAAACAACTAACCAAAATAGAATCACTCCAACAAATAACAAAATACTTGCATGTTTCACCGGTAGGTTATCTATGTCACGGATCATTTGTTCCTCGTAAGTTTCCGAGCTCTCCTTTAAAATTGCATGCGGGATGGACTGCGGGATCATGGAAACGATGCACTTTACCTTTGGGGGAAGTTTTCTTGGCAGCCACGAAAAAATTACATTACGAGAAGCAAAATCATCAACGTCGAGCTGAGTGAAGATGAAATTTAAGTTAATAATCAACCAATAATTAAAATGAAATAAATACTGAATAGATTTATAAGCTAGCCTGATCGAGAGCATCTATGAAAATAAGAATATTTTTACTGTCTCCACTTTGAGTTTCCTGAATAAGACTTTTGACCTTCTCAAAAACATCATTAACCCTACTTGGTATCTGAGACGTAATTATAATTAATCATAAATATGGTATTATAATAAATTTATTTATCATTTTATTAATATAAACAACAGCAACGGCAAAGTTAGCTTACAGTGAGTTGCCTCATCACGTATATGAATCTCTTGAGGACACCTAAAAGACTTGTCGACCTTGGAACTGCTCCAACAAAATGGAAAAACACCACAGTCTTCTCTCTCATTTCTTCATAGCTTTTTTTATTTTATGATAATATAATACATAACAAAAATAATCACCACAATACATTATAACAAATTGTAATTGTGATTACATTCATTGTTGATGAAAACCAGTGAGTATACCAATGGACTATATAATATTATGTTAAGAATTCACATAACTAAATAGTCTTTATGAAGCAACATTAAGATAGATGTAGAAATATTAACAAATAAAAATAAAATCAGCAATGAAGTTGTTTATCATAAAATCAAATACTTGTCTGCCTTGACAATGTCATACACAACTTTGGCCATTATGCTAGACTTTCCTGACCCCGATTCACCCAGAAGTACGAGAGGTTTTCTCGACTTTCCACCTATGTAGTTTTTGATCTAGAAAATATTTTCAAATCACACTTTCTCATTTAGAAAAAATATTAACAACCTTTTTAGAAAATTAACCACATGAACTCGTTTTCAATGACAATACTAAACAAATCTTTAATAAAGAACACACCTCTTTAATAATGTCATCTCTGCCGACAACAGTCGATGCTCTTTGCTGCATGAATGCATCTTGCTGATCCTGTTCTAGATCGTAATGATTCTGTTTGACCTTACATTTATCTTCATTAACATACAATTCTTCAATTCTTTTTTTGAAAAAGTCAAGAACCTTTAAAGAACTTTCTCAGGTGAAAAAAAATGTTTAATAGATATTACTCAAATTTATCATTAAAGTGTAATTTACTTTTTCTTTAAAACTTTGATCCAATTGCAGTTTGGTTCTGCCAGAGTATGGAAGGGTATGACCAGGAACATATTCACATTTGTAAGTGCATATTTGTTCTTCCTAAAATAGAGTATTTCAGTTCATCAATCAGTTTTTAATAGCCTTATGTTTCAACTGATTATCACTCACTGGAAACCTCTTCCTGATTTGTTGCTTCAACATGACAAGCTTCTTGTCCGCCAATGGATTCAAATCATCGAGAAATTCCTGTTTCACTTTATCATCGGTAATTTCCTTCAAGAAGCTTTCATCTCTCCACATGAAAAGAGCTTTGGCACAAAATTTTATGATTAATGTGTATGATGATGATTGCATCAAATTGCATAAGTTTGGTAAATCTCACAGTTCGGGTTTATCTTGCGATAAGCTGCCTCAACAATTTCCATTTCTGTCACTGAGAGTCCAATAACCAAATTAAAGTCACTGATCAATTCAGCAGGGAGTTCATCTCTTAATGGAATCCATCCAATCCTCTTACTGCCAATTAAAAATGTAACATGAATTTGGGAATAAGTCTTTTATTGAGAAACATTAGGGACTAAACTCTACCTAATCATATTGAGAAAAAATGGCCACTTATTTTCTTGCTCACATCTTCTTATTTCATCCAAACAAATTTGTAGTGTTACACAGTGTGGTGTCTCTTCTGGAACACCCTAAGATGCATATGCAAAAATCAGAGAGAAGAAAGGTGATCAAATGAATTTGTAATGCTACCCATCTAAGGTCACACTCAACAAGATTGAGATCTCTCTTTTGACACCATTCCCTCAGTTCAGGAAAAATCTGATTCAAACGCAGGGCTTATAAATGAGAGATAAATTGCTACCTAGAGATCTTTAAGACTTTTCCTTAAATAATAAGTATCATCATCATCATCACCTCTTTAACAAGTGCATCTCTCTCAGTGTGGAAATCTTTAAACGTTGAAGAAACGAAAATCCTGATGGTTTTCCACCTGGAGTTTTTATTAAGAACCGAATCTTTTCTCTCGTCATCGATGTGCCTCTGAACTTCATTCCAAACTTCGAGGATATCAATTTTCAGTCGCTCTTCTCGTTTCCAGTCTTCCTTATTCATTTCTAGTTGCCGTCCTTAAATAAGATTTACAAAATATCCAGAATTCTAAGCATACTGAACACCAAATTATTGATGATATTTTATAACATTGACAACATCGAAACCTCAGAAAAACCGGTACTTGGCCGAAATCCTAGTGTTTTTTCAGTTTTTAACAACTTTATTGATTAATTACTTTACTACCCAAATAATTGATATATTGTAAATAACATTCTCAAAAACTGCTTAAGCTATTTAATTTCAAATTATTGTTGAACTATTTAATCATTGCTTAATATTATTAATCAATCCAACATTTGATTGATTGAATTTATTTTTATTGTCACAGAGACAAAGAAAACATACAATATAGACATAAAATTGTCTGATCAAAAGGTGCATCCGAAAGAACCTGGTCACGCTTTTCGATATTTGATGCTTCCAAAGGCTAACGAAACATCTTTTCTGAAAGATGAACAAGTATCTTGCTACTTCAAAAACTAACCATTGTTTTCAACTCAGTCTGATTGGTTGTCTTGAATCGATGAAAGATTTAGTTTTATAGTCTTAATGGAGCGATACATAAATGAATCCTGCATCGCCATAATTGCCCGATCCCCAAGGTTGTGATTTCACTCGCGGTTGCTTTAAGTACTTCACGTGGTTAATCGTCGTTAAAAGAAAGAAACTGTGGGTTTTACTTGCCGATACACATCTGTACATTCGTTAAAGCTCTAGGCAAATCTTGGTTTGTTTTCATGCAAAATCACAACTAAAATATCCCTCCAGAGATATACTACATTTATTATCAAATTAGAAAACACAAATAGAATCAATTATAGCTAATTCAAGTTTTAACCTTTAAAAAAATCAATTTGTTAAATTCAACTTAATGGAAAGCCAAAGTAAAGTCAATAGGAAACGGAAAAAAACAAATAAAATCGATGAGACATTGGCAACTGGTCAGCCAATATTTTTGTATCCTAGCTCCAGTTGTTCACCGAGGTTGGACGGGGTCAAATATTTGTGACTCACTGTTGACATCCATATCATCTATAGGCGGCTTCTTTGAGTGTTTCTTTTTAATCAATTCGTTTGCAGTTTTTAGTGATCTTTTGCTTTCTAATTTAGCGTCTACTGGGACGATATTGCTTTGAAAGGATGGAGTCGGCAAAGACATTTTACTAATCTTTGTAACTTTGGGACCAATGTCCGCGCTGAAATAACTTTGCGGAAGCAGTTTGGTGTAGGTGGGATGTCTCGTGATGGTGATTTCGGTTTCTGTAAGACGAACTCGGCTCTCAAAAGCTGGCGTGTCGTTGATTGAAATATCTGAGTGGTAAATGATTGGTATGTCTTGGTTTTGTGTTTTCGACGGATCACGTTCTATGATATCAAATTCGCTGGTGTCCTTCTTAGCGGACTTTGATAGACTGTGATCGACTCTGATCGTTTTCACGCTTTCACCTGTTTTTTGGGAACTGTCATCGTTATGAACCCAAAGTCATCACCGGTCCAATATTATTACAATTTAAAACTATAAATTGTAAATTGTAAATTTAAAATAATATAATAATATAAAATTAATATAAAATAATTGTAAAATAATATTCTAAATAAAATAGTTCATACCAATTGCAAGTAGGCGATCCAGGTGGTTTAGATTTTTGGTTGACTTTAGACGGTTTTCCTAAGAATAACATTTATGAAATTGATGGTAATTTTTATTTGTTTTATTTTTTATTTTAAATTGTTCATCAATCAAACTGGTATTCAGTGCATCAGAAGTTTCAAGAACGCAAATTTCCTGTTGTCAACTTACGATTGAAGAACTTGTCCTTGGTTGATCTAATGAATTTGAAACGGGTGAGGAAAGCCTTGGCAAAAAATAAATACAAAGAAACGAATCTAGGATGGTATTAGTTCTTCAAAGTTCTCATAAAATATTAAACAGAGGCAACCTTTTTAACATTACCAGAAATGTTGAGATAAAAAATATTTAATGCTTGCCAGAATGATTCTCTAACTTTTCAATTGCCCTGTTACATTTATTCGCCATAACTGCACCGTAAATTAAAAGTTCGGAAAGCAATTTCATTAACAAACATGTTGCAAAAGGAGTGTAAATGGTCAGTATCGTAAAGTTTAATGGGAAAGGCTGGATTAGTTTATTCAAGCTGGGATGCATAATTTGTGCTAAGCTCTTAAGATTAAGGCTAAGCGCTAATGCGAAATCCTGGAAATAAATTACGAATGCATGAACAACTGAGGTTTACGTGTTTAGGTAAATTGAATCTATTTGCTTTTCGGCTTTTGAAATTGTAATATCACGTTATTTGCATCTGTTTTTTTCAAACGGTTTTAAATTCACCTGAATGTATTTTATATAATTTCAGAACATTTTTGTGCAAGTAGATGCCAATTTTAACAAATATTTATTAATAATTATTAATTGTAATAATATTATTATCCTTATTAATTAACCTAAAAATAATATAAATTAATAATTAATAACAATTAATAATTATTCTTATTAATTATAATAACAGCATTACCAATTAAATATTATTAATATGAACTGCATGTGATGTGTGTGTTGAACCAATAGAAATCATGAATTGAACAAGCAACAAATGAGTAACAAACTTGCGTAACCACCCTGTGATCTGAATGTTTGACCACAATTGCTCCAAATCCAATCCATTTCTTGTGTTGATGAATCAAAGATCCGAAGTGTAAATTTTAATCGTTTTAAGTCATATCGAAAACTGACTCAGTGGAAATAATATTATTGTTTTTAAACGTCATCGCCATTTCTCGAAATCTAAATTATTGCAACATTCGAATAAGTTCGAATGACCTTCTATGTTTTCCATCACAATTTTATTCTTGTCCCACTGTTTTCCACTGTTTTTTACAAATTTTTTGATTTTATATTGAGTTTTTTTTGTGACTCTTAATCAAGTTTTAAAGCATTTCGAGGATTCATTAAAATTAATAACAAAAATGCTGTTAATGCTTAAAATAATTTATAACCTAAACATTACAAATATCTTTTACAATTAAATTGAAGCGAGCAAAATAATGCAATAGATAAACAGGGTCTTACATTAATTTTCTGTAACTTCTTAAGAAATCAGATTTAGTCTTGTCCTTCTCACATTATAACTTAAGAAATTGTACAGCTGAGCCTTTGCAGCGGTAAAACCCATGTATGAGACTCCATGTGGTTGAAAGGAATCTATCATTCCTTCGAAGGCGCGACTGACGATTTCTCCCCTATTTGTTCCAATTCGGGAATTATTTCAGCGGCAGGAGATTCAACAGGACTTTGAACTTCATCTGCAGTTTCATCCACATTTACAAGACTTTCTTTCAAAGATTTTTTTTCTTCTACGATTTCTTCTTCACCACTAAATACTTGACGCTCGTTATTCTTCAAAGGATCTTCTTTCAATTCAATCTTGTCTTCCGTAATAGGTAGAGATTTCTCACTTATTTGTTGAGTTGAATTGACTACTTTTGTCGACTTTTGGGGTGACGCGACTTTCTTGTAATTTGGATTTTCAGCAATGAAACTGTTTGGCGTCCGAGTTTGTTGGCCTTGGCAGTAGTTGTCGCGTTTATTTTGAAACTCTTGAGGCTGAAAAATTGAAAATTTTATTGTTCTTGGTCCAACTGAATCCAGCAAGCCTGAATCACAACGTTCATCTTTTAGACTGAAAAGAAGAAAAAAATATTCGTTAAATCATTTACAATCACATTATTGAAGGTCAAGTAAGTTGTTAATTCAAATAGGAGTATAGGATGCTCTCATGAAATCGTTCAGTTGAATCAATTAATTATAACCATTGACAAAGTGAAGGCCCATCACTCTTCGGTTTTTCTTTCTTTTTATGCCGTGCTTTTCCTACAATGGTAAAAGAATAAATGTTGAAAAATCATTCTGATTTATAGTTTATTGGAGAAAATTTATTTTCATCCTCATCACTAGATTCTTTGGAAATACTTGTTATTAAGATTACTATCACAATTATCTCCCAAATGGAAGACTTGTAAATATCATGCAATGTAAATGTGTATACAACATGCAGGGTTGTTAATAATACTGAAATAACCCGGGGGTCCGCAAATAAGTAAGTTAACTAATAAGTTTATTAGAGCAGGTATTCAGTTAACGGAACTGAATAATAGAAGTTAAGCGTTTAAGAAATTAGGTACTTAAGGATGCAAATGGTTATTTGGGCTTCTAAGTCGTCTTGATTCTCGTTGTTTGTCAGGTGATTATCGAGAATGCTTTTCTGTAGCAAAAATAGATCCCACGTGCCCGAAAAAGATGCCGATTATAATTAATTATAAATTTAATTATTTTAGCAATATAAACTTAATTAATTTCCAAAAATCTAAGTTTACAACAATACTTTATCAAAGTATTAGCAATGCCGACACTAATGTTTTGTTCTAAATGTATTGCCAATAGCAATACTTTTACTTTTTACTTTTTTAATCCAACAATCAAGGAGCCTCTGATACTATGCTTAAGGCGCCATGCAAATGAACTATTGTTATTACTATTCTTTTCTTTCTTCTTCTTATTATTGTTATTTTACATTAGAAGTAATAACAACTCAACAAATATTTCATAAAACCAAAAACATTTTATTGAAGCAATTTGAATACACGATTAATCAAATAATTACTATTTTGCCAGACGCAAAAACAGCAACATTTCAAAGTGTTCACACGACATATTTGATCGTAGTGGTGAAAAGATCCTGTCATCCAGTGAGAATGATCTCTCCACTGCTGCGGTAGCAGGCAATCCAGTGATGAGGGCTGCTGTCTAGATCAGTGATGGGTAGTTACTAACTATAAGTAGTTAACTACTAGTTATTGTAACTACTATTTTTTAACTACTTTTTTAAGAGTAGTTATTAACTACTTCCTAATAGTTAACTACTTTTTAACTACTTTTGGTACATCACTTTATAAGCATATTTTCTTTTTTTTCAACTTTTGCTTACTACCGCCATTTCTCGCTTTTTAATTATTACTCTTAGTAGTCGTATTCTGAAAACGTTTTATATAAATGGCTCAGAACAGTGAATATGATGATTTATATGGAAAAAGGACTATATGGAAAGTGTACTAAACTCTTGTCATAATGAGATAGCTGAACAGCTTAATTATTATTTATCAAACTCCGCAAGAAATGTACAAACTCTACTTAATTATCCAACTGTTTGTGCTGCATTCATCGAGCTTAATTCATCATTACCAAGTTCGGCAGCAGTTGATTGTCTTTTTAGCGTAGCAGGGCAGGTTTTATGTAACAGACGTAATGTACGATGTAAATTATTGGATAATCATATCAACATGATGATTTTTTAAGAGATCGCCTAAAACAGTGGTTCTCAACCCCCGGTCCGTGAATCAAATGGTACCGGGCCGCCCAAGGAACAATAAATTATTTCCATTTCATTAAAATAATTAAAATAGTTTGTAGGGCTTGAGAACAACCGCTGCTCAACAATCTCTTTCTTAGCGTGTTCGGTAAAATTAATGAGTTTGGTTTTGTAATATTTTAAGAATAACGATTAACTTACCAAAAAAATGATACACTTTTTGATTAAATTAATTAATCCAATCGTGCAGGAAATTATATAATTAATTTTTGTAATTTTATTACGTAATATTCAACTGCACTCCACCCCCCCCCCCCCCCGGCCCCCGGTCCGCGGCGAGAAAAAGGTTGAGGACAACTGGCCTAAAACATCCATTGTATACTTCTGTTTTTGATTAATTTGGACAATAAATTTTTTTGAAAATGTTACACTAGTGAAAATAAATATGCTAATAATTATGTCTTGTTCAATTGTCCAGAAAATTAATTTTATCAAATGTCAACGGAAAAGTAGTTAAAAAAGTAGTTAAAAAGTGGTTAACCACTATGCAAGTAGTTAGTAACTACTTATTTTAAAAGTAGTTAAAAATAGTTACTAATTACTATTTTTTTAAAAACTACTATAGTTAACTACTTTTTAAGTAGTTAAAGCCCATCACTGGTCTAGATATCTATTGGGAATTGACAATTCTGAAGTCGTGTCGGCCAAATATCTGGCCTCTTCCTCACCAACAACAACATCTAATCTTTGTCTCTTATTGGACAGGGCTGCAGACGTCTTGCTATTTGAAGTTCGTTGCACAGCTTATCGAACTTAATTTCCTCTTTCATAATCTGGAAAAGATTTTGTTCACTGCTGAAACCGTGTGATAAACAGAGTTCCATCTGGTATCGCATGGAGTAACAAAAAGAGTCTCGAGTTGACTTCGGATCTTGTCAGCAGCCAAATTTGACAGGTTTTACTTATTCCAAAAAGCTGAAAGCTTTGAAAAAGTCTGCGTTGAAACTTTTTTAAACACGCTATTTTCATGTTTTGCTACATCTGTTGTTGCCACTAAATTAAGAGTATGACAGGCACATTCCCAGTGGCGAGACAATCTATATACATGACTTTCATCATCTTCGAAACCATCAATGTTTTTCAAAATATCATCAATATTCTCTGATTTTGATTCGCCTTCAACTAAATCACTCCCTTAAAGTCCGGTGTCATCAAATTAAAATATATATATAAAATAACATTATTTTAAATATTTATTATTTTAAAACGCTCTAAAAAAGTATTGGTATCGAGTACCGATACTCAAAAAGTATCGGCGATACCACTATTGCGATATTAACAACCCTGTCAACATGAAATGATTAAATTAAAGATTCCACAAGCCGATCACACTTTATTTCCTAATTACATTGCAGACAAGTTTGAGTAAACTTTCAATAATCATGTTAGGTTTAGTTATGTTGTTGTTAACTGACCAGGAGACTTTGCTTTGTGATCGTTACAGTCCATTGTTTGTGACCGCAACGAAGAAGGAAGTTAAATCAACACATTTTTAGTTAATGGTTGCTTTTTTTTATTTATTTTTAAATACCAAAATTTTTATGTTTAAACGTCATAAGGTGGTATTGCGAATTTAAATGGAAACCTTTTAAAAGTGAAATACGAACATAAATCATTGATCAGCTCTCAACAAAAATGTTGGGTTCTTGGTGCAAAATCACAGCTTGGACATGCGTGGATCAAAATCGTGATGTAAATGTCATTAAGAACCGATGTGATCTTATTTCGGTTATCAACGGTATAACCAACCCCGATATTCATCTCATCGGTTCAGTTGATATTTTAAAAGTCGAAAATAACTCTTTCGTAACAAAAGGGACTCGTTTTAAAATTTTCATTGTTTAAAGAATTGTTGTGATAGAATGACGAACAAAAAGTCTTATGTTTAAATTTTCAAAATCAAGCATGTTTTTATGGTTGTGGTCATAAACTAGATTATTTCATCTAAAATGTGGCAGACGAATTTTACATCTTTTTCCCTTTTGTTCCGAAACGTTCAGATAAAAGGTTGCCAAGAGATAGTCCCATGCATCTGGAACCTGTTTCTTCAGACGTTCCTTTGCTTTTAAAAAACAAATCTCGATATTGGGAAAAAGAGAGTCCCGAAGGATGCTCATAAGAATCCGGAATGGTGACAGCGGACATGATACTTGAGAAGGATGAGTCTTCCATGGATGAACCGAATGATTCGCTTCTCAACCGGGAGTCGCCTGTGATGTATTTCTCACCATTAGATTCCAGGCGTTTCAGGAAAGAAGGTCCTTCTGGTAGCATCCTTGCGTTGTCTAACAAGAACTTATCAATGTTCGAGAGATTACTCATTTGTTTTTTTTTCTTTTTGCACTTCCTTTCTTCGAAAAATATTTTAAAAAAAGGGCGCAATTCAGAGTTCTCGGCAAATAATGTTGCTTTCAGAAATTAAAATCCACTTTGTTTGCGTAACATTATTGCAATTTTTATTAGCGATAATCTTTTTCACCACGTTCGACTGAATTTGTAACCTAAAACTGGCCAGAATGAAACAAAAGATTCATCAAGACACACTCTTCCCAGGACATTTTAGTGATTTTAATAAACAATGGCGTCATATTCGAAAGTAGGGTTGGGCGAATGTTTGTAAATTTATTTTTCTACGGAATTAAGTAATTCCAAATTCGGTTTAGCTATGTTTACAGTATAAAGATTATTTACTGTGTTAATTGTCATTTTTTTAAAATTAAAAGTACTTTCTGGTTGATATTCAGTCACTTTTGAATCAACGTAATTACATTCAGGGGTTTCCAGCAATCGCTATCGAACCCTTTTGGCAGCGTCATCATTAACATGGTAACTGACAAACACGAGGTGCACAGAAAAGGCAGACATCCCAACCGCCTTTATTCTTCGGTTCACTGTAATAGACAGAGAAATTGACCCTTGGAAGCTTTTGCTGGCAGCTATCTCTTTCTTCCTTAATGATGATCGGTTTTTCCGCCATTTCACACTCATCAGGTGTCTTGGGCTTCTTTTCAAGACAATTCTTAATTTCATTCTTTTTCCATCGTTCGATAAACTCGACAAATGTTTCCCTGAATCCACTAGGGTTACAGAATTTACTTTTTTCTTCGTCCACTGGCTGATTCTTCGGCGGCTTTGGCACTTTTGAAGTGCTAGCTTCACCTTCAGATTTTTTCTGGTCTGGTCTCGGAGTGATCCGTTCTCCACTTTTTTTTTGTTCAACAGGGCCGCTCGGACATTCAGTAAAATTGATATTGAATCTCCACCCACCGCGCATGTTAAGAATATTGCCAATGAATTCTTCACTTTTGTAGTGAGTCAACTCAATCGGTTTTCTAGTATCTCCGCCTATCAGTTTCTTAAGATAATCTTTGTCTGTACATCCATCCTTACCTGGTGTTTTCCTATCCCTTTCATTCGATGTCCCTACGTCTCTTTTTTCCGGTACTTTGACATCCGGGGAAGGTTTTAATGAAGGTCTCTTGCCTTCTTTTGGAATGCTATGTCTGCTCCCTGATCTTTCACTTTTAGCAGGTGGAACATTTTTGTTATCTGGCACAGCTCCCCCGGGTTTCTTGACATCAGAAGTAGAAGGAATAGGTCCTACTTTTTGAGGATCAGTTTTTTTAGGTGGTTGGGTCTTATCTTTATCTATATCTTTATCTTTGTCTTTATCTGTTTTCTCGGTTTTTTCATCTGGGAATTCACAAATTTCATCATCCTTGTGTAATACTGGTGCTTTAGGCGATTCAACTGCTTTAGGCGATGCAACTGCTTTAGGCGATGAAGCCGCTTTTGCAGCTGGGGGTTTGTCCTTTTCTTTGTTTGCTGGTTTGCTCGGTGTAGCTTTGGCAGAGGCCCCGGCAGGACTTTTTTGACCTTTTTCTTGTTTAGAACTCTGGTTAATGTTCATCATATATTCGTGACGTGTTTCTAAAGTTTTATTCAAATGAATTTGCTTAAATTTTTTTATATTTGTTGGTAGACTATCCTCAAAACTTTGCGAAATTAGAACCTCTTCTGAGACTTTTTTTGGCAATTCTTCATCATTGCTACCAGGTTCTGAAATCAAATAATTGGCTTTGATAAACTTTGTTGTAAAATTGGTTTTACTAGAATCATCCTTAGAAACTCCAAGGGCCAAAGAGCCAGGAACTTCTGTGTTTCCTTGTGTTTGAGCTGATTCATTAGCTGACATTTCACCTGGTTTTGATGTCGATTCCAATCTAGAGTCTTTAATGTTATCTGCATTGTCAACGCCGAAGCTTATAAAACTATTTTCACTACTTGAAGTGTTAGTTGAGTTGAAGAGAACTTCAAATTGCGGCTGATCTGCATCACGTTTTTTGCAACTATAAACTTGTTCATCGTTGGACTTAAGTGGAGAACTTTGGACGTCAGTTGCAGTCCAAGTGCGGCTCAATTCAAGTTTCGTTGGAGTCACCGGGGTGCACTTCGCTGGTGGCATGGTTGTTGATGTCTTTTGAGAAGTCTTTCTTGTTAAAATGCTAGAATTTGTGTTAAAATATGATCAAATTGATTATCGAGTCTACTGCTGTTTTTAATTACAGAAAATTTGCAAGAATGGGAAATTTACTTTTTTTGTTTATGGGCTTGATTGCTCAAACGATGAGAACCATGTGATGGGAAAGTTCGATATTTTTCAATCACCATTTTGTGTTTGTCAAAGCCTTTTATAACCGATGCTATAAAACTTGAGAATTAGATGATTTAAGCGTTTAACTTATTTCACAAACCTAGGCAGAGTTTTTGTTATAAAATATTATATTTGTAGTTTAATCAATACTCTCAAATGTCAATAATTCTCTTTTTATTAGTTTATTTTTTTAATGTAGCTTATTAGATTTGTTTACAATGACGATACTAGTAACGTCATCGCAAGTATGGTTTAATATTTGTTGTAATCATCTCAACATTTAAAGAAATTGTTGGGTCAGATCAAATGAACTCAACAATTTTGAAAAATATTCCCACCGAAGTATTTCACAAAAATTTTATGTTTTAATACAACAAACAGGGATCTATATAATGGGGAAATACAAGGTTTAGATGTGACCGATATTTTAGAAGATATTGCCATTTGACATGGCCACCCTACTTTTTGAATTTTGATTTATCGAAAGTCGGCCACACATAATGTGTCATAACTAATATTGTACATGAGATAGAGCAATGATATTAAGATTTGTTTTCTAAAATTTAACACATTAAATAATGTAAAAATTAATATTTTGTGATTCATGGTTTTAGAGGAATGCAGCTCAAAAAATGAGAAAGTTCTGTAAAAAGTCCACTATTTGAAATTAAATATTTTGAAAACTCTTTGAATCACGTAGAAATCTAGTGATGTTAAAATTTTAAGCTTTGATTTCAATAATTGACAATTAATTTAAAAATCGCTTTTTAACCGAAAATTTGATGTAGGTCTCTAAATAAAAGTAGAATAAGCAGACATGGGACCAAGTACTCAAGTCTCAAGTACAAGTACTCAAGGTCCAAGTACTAGTACGAGTACAAGTACTTGAGATTGAATCAAGTGCAAGTACCTAGGTTTAAGTACAAGTATCGATGACTATGAACAAGTACTTTGCAGTAGAGTTTTAAGGATTTTCAATTCGTTTATTTCCGAACAAAATTCTGAATCGAGAAAGCAAAAAACATACAAAATTCACAAATTCAAGGTGTATCCCAAATAGGAATAGACCGGGGACCCCGGCTACGGCAAATTTTAGCGGGGGTTCAGCCGGGGAATGTCGTAAATCATGCATAAAAATTTGACGCTTTTTAAAATGCGAACGTCTATTCCATGTCTGAATCCAAGTTATCATAAAATCTCATTTGATTGAATATAATCAACAGATATTGGTTATAAAAGCTCTTAAAAGAGGCTGGGATTTGAACTCTTAATGGAATCGCCAAAGTTTTAATCACTCGTCTATCGAAGCCTGCTATTAATAATTTATGATAAATCATAATAATTCATCATAATAAACAAAATCATATTTGGGTTACCTTTGTGGAATAATACCGCTGCTCTTAAAATACTTATACTTAAGAAACGGCAATGTTTCCACATTTTTTGGCAAACGTCTCATCGTGAATGCTATTTAGAACTGCTTTTACTATTACTTGGGCTGGCGAGTGGGCCATCCATCCATCTGCTCCAGGTTTGCCATGCCTAGCAAATCGCTCCGACACATCTTCCAGAAGGAAAGGATCATCTGAGACATCTATCTCTGTTTCTCAGATACAGGGATGTTGTTTCAGCTTTTTCCAAGGGGCAAACTCTCGTACGACTTTAAGGGGTGACCTTTTTCATTCTATCCTAAAGTCAAGCGACTCAAAAAACTAAATTTTTCTTGAGACTTTGATTAAGGTTAATAACTAAAGATAGTTAATAAAGGAATAGTAAACAAAATGATTTTTTAATATTCTTGTAAAATATTTCTTTTGTTAAAAAATGATTAAAAACATGTTCCTTGACCCCGTAACGTAATAATTTGTGTAACATAAACGAATAAATGTGCTGGTTGAACATGAAAATATGACACCCTCAAAATAAGCCCTAGCCTCTTTTGGAGCAAAAATTAATGTATAACAGTGCCTTATTTTCGGCGAAACACGGTATTAGACCTACTCGGTTGACAATATGTCAGTTCTTTGACCATTGCGACTCAAGCGTGTGAGTGCTGATTCTTGCAGTCTAGATTCATACAGTCAATATTGTCGAATTTATTCAATATCCTTTCTATTGCTGCAAAAAACGTATCAATTTTAACAGATTTACGTGGGCACTCTGTAGTTAGATGTCTCTGCCCTACCGATGAAAAGAGAAAGTATGTATTCCAGCTTGGAATTTCCAGAAATAACATGCGAAGGTTTTTCTTTATGAGCAACTAAACCTATTACATCACTCAGTTTGTTTGTCTCTAATTATTTCTGACCTTGACTCATTAGTTTGCAGTTTAGTCAGAGGGTTTTTGGTTGCTTATATTAGGCTACTCGCTGCCACATAGTCTGCTATTCTGTAGTTCTTGTGACAGACAGCTGACAGGATTTCATCCATGCTGGTCAGAATGTCACAAAAGTTCCGGTGTTGTTTACAAGCAAACTCTTAGCTTCTGCTACATCATCATTCTGACTTTCAATTATTTGAAGTTTTTGTACTATTGCTTGTAAGCGACTTTTGACTTTGTGCTCTGAGCGGCACCTTTAAGACCATCGTGTATCAACCAGACGCTCAAGCTCAAGCAATTGCATGCTTTGACATTTTTTTTGCCTCTGCACGAACAGTTTATGTCGATTATTGCTTTTGGAATTTCCACCTGTGGATGATGTTTTGTGAATATTTTTTAAATTAATAAGAACGTAACAAATCATTATGAAACAAGAGCTTCATATTAAATGGCAGCTTTACCCTTTATTAAAAAAGTTACTTTGTGACATTGTTTAAATTAATATAACGTGATTTACGTAATTGTCAAATAATTTATAGTTTTTAGTTAAGTGTGTTTTAGATTTTCAGACATAAGACACACATTTAGGGGAATCTGAAATATGGGGAATTGAATAAGGGGTTAAAATGATCTTAAATAGTAAAAAAAAAAATCAATAAGCATACTTTATAGACAGCCCATAATCAATCAACACAAAGATCAATTAGTTAATTATCTTACCTTTCTCATCCACATTTATTGTCACGACCTAAAATGGCTGGGGTGGAAATTATTGCAATTATTGAAATTTGACCAAAAAATGTCTTACGACATTGAAGAACGACTCAATATTAGGTCAAACTATGACATTAACACAACGGTATATTCATTAGTAACTAAAATTTAATTAATATTTATTACTACAAAATTTGTTTATCTCGATCGCAATCAGCGACAGCAAAATAAAGAATGAAAATTATGATAAGAAGATCAACGAGAGAGGGGCTTAAATTCACCTTGAAAACTTGAATTTTCAATAAGCTCAAGTATTTTTTTGAGATTGGAGTCCGTTTAGAATCATTTTCGCTTTAAATTTAATGAATCCTTAATTAATTCCAGATAAGTACTTTATTAAATATATTTATTAAGTTAAATATTGATCCACACATAGATTCAAATTCAAATTATTTATCGGAATTATGTCGTTAGAACAAAGTCCGAACTCCGAGTTAAGCACAGAAATACGAAAAAAAAGTCTGGATTTTTCAGGAGAAGATCAGTGTTCGGAAAAAACATTAGAAAAAGCAGTCCAAGGAAAGTCTGATGACAGTTCTTTGAGTAGCAGTAAAAATGAAACAATCACGTTTGATGATGTCATGATAATCATTGGAGAATTCGGACCTTATCAGTTCTTGATATTTCTGACGTTCGCACTGGGAATGATAATAGAAGTGATGTTGGTAATGTCCTTCGTGTTTGTCGCTGCTGTTCCTGAACCATTCTATTGCTCAGAGCCAAGATTGAACCACCTCAATTTGTCAGAGGAACTCAAACATAACATCTCCTCCGTAAATGGCGAGTCGTGCCTCATGTACGACAGAGATTATTCCAATTGGACGATGAAGACTGTGGAAGAATGGATTGGAGGATTGTACAACGATAGTCCACCTCAGACCAGCTGCAAGTTTGGCTGGATTTACAGCAAAGATCTCTATGAAGAAACTATTGTTTCTAAGGTTTAAAAGCAATATTTTAGTTTCTAATGATTCTGATTCGGTGTTTTATGAATAACTAGTATATTCATACTATGAATAAATATAAATTAATAACTAGTATGAATATATTTGTTATTAATTATAAATTAATAACTAGTATGAATATAACTAGTATGAATAAATTTGTTATTAATTTATATTTATTTTACTCAAAACTTCCGAAATATTACAATCAAGTATGATGCTACTAATTACATTTGAATGAACACTGTTTTTCAAGTTTTGCGACAATGGCAAAGCCTAAGTAAAGGAACTTATGATTGATCAACAATTCAAATTTAAGTGTACACTATCTTAATGCAATTATGCAAATATTGTTTACTTAAGAAGCCTAAGTTAGGAAGACTTGTTATTATTCAGCATGCCATTCTTCATAAGCTCAAAGTCTTCTAACCTCGTATCACTAACATACTATTAACTTAACACTAACCGTAACAAATCATTTTAAACATTTCGTTGAATGATTTGACAAGATAAATAAATCGGTTGTTGCAGTGGAATCTCGTTTGTAAAGATGAGTGGAAAGCTTCCTTCGTTTACTCAGTCGTTGGATTTGGTCAACTTCTTGGAGCCATAATCTGGGGAATATTGATAGACAAGTTGATATGATTACTTTATTTTCTTCGCTCATTTTCAAACATTGTTGCTGTGAAAATTCAGATTTGGAAGAAGGTGGCCATATTGTTTAGCCATGGTTGCAATGGTTCTTTTTGCGGGAGGGGCCAGTTTTGCACCTCAGTATAACGTCTACTGCATTCTCCAATTCTGCATGGGATTCAACACGGTGGCTGCTTATTCCATTGGAGCTGCCGTAGGTATATATCATATATGATATTTCAGTTCACACTTCGTACGAAGTAAGATTTTATTTTTAAAAGTTATTGTTTTAGAGAGGTTTAAGAAGGCTGTAAGTTAATTTCTTGAACATTATGAACTTGTATGTTCAAAAGTTCAAACATTTGTTAACGTCAGAACCAGACTGGGTTACCAGGTACTTGAACTCGTATATGTACTATTCCTTAAGTACTTGAGTAGGTGGGTGTCTGTATTCAGCTCCATGTTCAAAACATAAGTAACTGTCTTCTAATGAATTCCGTCCATGAAAGTATCAAAATCATAATATCGCTCGGGTAAACAACACGTCCGACTGTTTGGATAAAATAAAAGCACAATAAAATCAGATATAACAAAAATCCTAATTTTAAGCTCTGCGTTACATTGGAGAATGTAAAGGCGGTTAAAGATGATAATTTCATCATCCAGACTCCTTCGCGCCTCACAAGACTCCGAAGTCAGAAGAGTATTTTTCAATCATGATCCCACCCGTCTGAAGTCTGAAGAGGCCAAACGTTCTTCTAGAATTCAGAAGAATACTGCAACTCAGCCTTTTCCATAACAGTCTCTTAAATGCGTAAATGAATGCTCACAAATATCAGAAGCTGTAAGAATAAGTTTAACTATGTACTTTTGTTTTTGAGTTTGGAAGATCCAGATATTTTCTCTTTGACTAAAACATAGCTGACCAAAGACGTTCCAGATTCTATGTTCTGCCCCTCAGGTTTAACTGTGGTCAGACGGGATCGGGCCTTAATTCCTCATTGTCGACCTGTTGCCGTGCAATGGAGCGGATTATTAACAAATAGCTTATGCATCATCTAACACAACATAAATTAATAAACAGGAATCAACATGGATTTATGAGTGGCAGATCTACTTGAATGCATGCAACAATAGGAATTTCAATAGTAATATAATATAGATGAAATTTTATCAAAAATCGTTTTCCCCAGGGTGTCCCCCAGGGCTTGGCCCCATACTTTTTTCATTGTACATCAATGATCTTCCGAGCATATTCAAAAATGCTGATGATGTTAAGCTTTATTGCTTCCCAACTTCGTCCGACACCCAACTGCAGTCTGTTCTCGACAGCGTAGTTCAGTGGAGTGACATCTGGCAACTTCAGCTCGCACCAGAAAAATGTCAGGTTTTCTCCTGCGGGCCGCAGAATGAAAAGAAATAATGAGTACACTATCAACGGTCGGATCCTCTAACGAGTGAACATCATTAGGGATCTCGGAATTATGATGGACCCAAGCTTAAAGTTTGCAGCCCACAGCAACCGTTTTGTGGATGATTAGGGCATCCTTCTCCCCGAGGGACCAGGATGTCCTAAAGCTTGCCTTTTGCATGTCAGACCTATTCTTAAATATGGTTCCCCAGTATGGAACACTCACCACAAATACCAAATTGCACAGACTTGTGTCTGTTGTGACGTCATCTTGAGTATAAAAGGACTGGCCTTGGGAGCGAGGGAAGTTTGGTTCGAGTTCTACGAGTTTTACGGAGTTGATACGGTGTTATACGATAGGGATTGCGAGTTGGTGACATTAGCGATATTTCGATTATAGTTTGTGTTCCTGAATATTTGTCCGCCAATAAAGTTTTCTGTTGCACTTGTTATTGTTTCAAAGACCCAACAACTGGCGCAGTCGACGAAAAGTTTCAAAGTCTGAAAAGTTATAATTTTCAAGGAAACCAACAGAAAAGGTTTGTCAGAATTTGTTGAGAAACAGTGCATTTAAATTTCAAAGCGGGTGAAAATGGCGGATATCGCTAAATTTCTGGAACTATTTGCGAAACAAATGGAAGCCCTGGTTTGTTCAATTGCTGAGAATTCTACGACCATCCCTAATTTCATACCTTTCGAACCGAACAAAGAGTTGTGGGGTGACTACATGAGTCGGTTTCAAACCTTTACAGAAGCAAACTCTATTCCGACCTCAAAAATTACTCAAGTTTTTCTCACAAACCAGTCAACTTCAATTTACAAACTCTTGCAAACTGCGGCTTCACAAAAGACAATTCCATGTGAAGTCAATAAATTAGAATTTTCGGAAATTCAAGCAGTGATGATTGAAAATTTCAACCCCAAAAGATTCATTGTGAGAGAAAAGTTTAGATTTTGGACAGATAAAAAGGCAACCAGGCGAGACCATTCAAGAACTCGCGGCGAAAATTCGAACAGCAGCTTCTACGTGCGACTTTCCTAGTATTGAGTACACACTCGACGAAGCCTTGAGAACAAGATTTGTGTGTTCTGTTGACAACGAGGCGGTTCTCAAGTCGCTTTTCAAAATTCCAGATGATGAATTAACTTTCAATCGGGCTGTTGAAATCGCTACGGAAGTGGAAGAATCTGCTAAGGTCGCCAAAGCCACAGTACATGGCACACCGGACGAACCGGTAATGAAAGTGTTCAAACCTGCCGGCAACAAACAAGAAAAAGTAAATTTCAAACCAAGACGCCAGGTACAACAGCTCTCTAAATTTCCATTCCCGAAAAGAACGTGTCCAAGATGTGGAACAAAAGGACACCACGCCAATGATTGCAGGCATATCAACACTGAATGCAACTTCTGTGGAATCATAGGACATTTAGAAAAAGCTTGTTTAAAGAAAAAGTTCAAAGGAGAGAGAAAAGTGAAATCAATCCATACAATTCCGAGCCACTCCCCTCTCATACAAAAATTACAAATTGCAAATTCGGAATTTGTTTTCGAGTTGGACAGCGAGCCAGGGATAACTTTTGCTCAATGGAAGTGTGGAACAAGTGGGGAAAACCCAAGCTAACACCTTCCGGTACGAAAAATATTTCAGCAACAGGGGACTCAATCCCGAACTTAGGAGTCTGCGAAATGATGGTTTCGACATCAGACCTTCAAGAAGTACCTCTAGAATTCAATGTAACCAAGTTGCCAAAACTCAACATTCTTGGCAGGAAAGCCATAGTTGAACTGCAAATCGACATGTCAAACTTGCTACGCATTCATGTTTTCAAGGTTGAAGAAACGGATTCAAAAACCGTTGAAAAAGCATGTCTCAAAATTTGCCACGATTTCAAAGAATGTTTCGAGCAAGATCTTGGTTGTTTGAAAGATTTCGAACTAGAGGTAAAATTCAAACAGGAAGCAACGCCAATTTTTGTCAAAGCAAGAACAGTTCCATTTGCAATTCAGGAAGATCTGAATCAGGCTCTTGATGCAGGAATAAAGAAAGGGATTTGGATCCCAACACATTTCAATGATTACGGAACTCCGATAGTTCCGATTCAAAAGAGTCTGAGACCAGGCGAAAAGAAGGCTAAGTTTCGAATCTGCGGAGACTATTCGGTGACCGTAAATTCCCAGTTGGAACCTCACCGATACCCAATGCCACTGCCGGAGGATCTTATGAGAAAACTTGGAGGAAGTCGTTACTTCAGCAAGATTGATTTAGCAGATGCATTCAATCAAATCAAACTCGCTCCTATGAGTCAACAAAAACTCGCGTTGACCACAAATAGAGGAGTTTTACTTCAAACGAGACTACCTTTTGGAATAATTTCAGCTCCAGGTTACTTCCAAGAAATAATGGACAGATTGACGTGTGATCTACAAGGAGTCGCAGTCTATCTAGACGACATTCTTGTCGGTGGTTCTAACTCCAAAGAACATCTTCAAAACCTGAAAGCTTTACTACAAAGGTTACGAGGCAAAGGATTGAGATGCAATAAAAACAAGTGCATTTTTGCAAAAGATTCGATGGAATATCTGGGACTCGTTATTTCAAAAAGCGGGATAGAAAAGGGGAAACGTGCTGACGCTTTGACGAACATGCCAAGGCCAACAAATATATCAACATTACGTTCGTTTTTGGGATCAGTGCAGTTCTACCACAAATTCATCCCAAACCTTTCGACCATTGTAGAGCCGTTGACGAGTTTAACCAGAAAAGAAACACCCTGGATTTGGAGTTCGGAAGCAGAGAGGTCGTTTCAAAAGTTGAAGGATATCTTGGCGAAGGAGGTGCAGCTTGCGCATTTTGATAAAACTCTTCCTTTGGTGATGCATCAGATGTGGGCATTGGTGCAGTTTTGTTCCACCGATATCCGGATAGAAGTGAACGACCAATTTTACATGTTTCAAAAACACTTTCAAAGACACAAAAGAATTACAGTCAGATACATAAAGAAGCACTCCCGATCATTTATGCGCTTCAAAAATTTCATCAATATCTTTACGGAAGAAAATTTATTTTAGTGACTGACCACAAACCCCTTTTGTGCTCTTTTCAGTCCATCCAAACTGACCCCTGTTTTAGCGGCAAATCGTTTAGCTCGATGGGCATTGATACTTCACCAGTACGACTATTCAATAGAATACCGACGGTCAGAAAACCATGGTAACGCGGATGCTCTTAGTCGTTTACCAAGCGGACAAGATTCCAATTTTGACGTCGGTGAAGATGAAGAGGAGAATCATACAGTTTGCATGATCAATGCCATCAGCAAACAAATCCGACCGACCGATTCTCAAACCTTAACAAAAAAAATCCCGCAAAGACAAGGTAATTTCAACGGTGGTACGATTTTTAAAAGGAGGATGGCCTCGAGTGTTAGATGACACAATTTGACATTTTCAAAAGTTAGAAGATACACTGACGGTGCAGAATGATTGTCTTATTTTCGGCAATAGAATTGTAATTCCAGAAAAGATGAGATCCCATGTTATGGATCTATTACACCTTGGTCACTGCGGTATGAGGAGGATGAAGCAGTTAGCACGATCGGTTGTTTACTGGCCGAGAATAGATTCCGACATTGAAGAGATGTGTGGGAAATGCACATCTTGTGCGAAACATCAAAACAACCCACCAAAGTTTGCGAACCACCCCTGGATGCTACCCGAACGACCTTGGAGCAGAATCCACATAGATCACGCGGTTAACTTCATGGGGAAGAACTGGTTGGTGATGGTTGATAGTTACTCTAAATACCCGTGCATCCATCCTACTTCAAGTATCACTTCAAGAACGACGATGGATCTACTCGAAGAGGATTTCGCCCACTTCGGGTATCCGCATACCCTCGTAACGGACAATGCCCCAACGTTTACATCAGAGGAATTCCAGGAATATCTAAGAGAACGAGGTATTCTACACCTGAGAGGAGCACCTTACCATACCGCTACGAACGGACAAGCGGAGAGATTGGTGCAGACATTCAAACAATCGTTGAGAAAATCGAGGCTTCCATGTGGCCAAGCATTACGTGAATTTCTAATTCAATACCGACGAACACCCTTGGAGTCGGGTCTTTCACCCAGTGAATTGTTAAGCGGGAGACAACTACGAGGAAAATTAGATGCACTTTTACCTTCGGTATCTCAAATAGCCAAACGTTTACAAAACAGACGGAACGATCTTACGTCCAACAAGAGAACGAACAACACCAAATTCGATGTCGGGAGACCCTGTTACGTACAACGCATCGGTCCGGGTAAGGATCGCGTTCCTAGATGGATCCCGGCAATGGTAGTTCAAGTCTTGGGACCTCGCCATGTTTTGATACGGGCCGTGCCAAAAGGACCTACTTGGAAGAGGCACGTTGAGCAATTGAGGCCCAGACACGGAGTAGAGGAAGACGGTGACCCAGGCATGGTGCCGGGTCCCACTCTAACTTCAAGAAATGTTCCACTTACAACAACAGTACCAACAACTGTACAACCGCCGAGAAGACCCAGAGGTCGACCAAGAGGACGAAGAAACTTCCAGCGACCAAACCTACCGGATCTTACCCTGCCTAGACGGTCAGAAAAATTATGCCTCAAAGCTCTGGGAGACTCTTCGGCTGGCGCGGAGGTGTTGTGACGTCATCTTGAGTATAAAAGGACTGGCCTCGGGAGCGAGGGAAGTTTGGTTCGAGTTCTACGAGTTTTACGGAGTTTATACGGTGTTATACGATAGGGATTGCGAGTTGGTGACATTAGCGATATTTCGATTATAGTTTCTGTTCCTGAATATTTGTCCGCCAATAAAGTTTTCTGTTGCACTTGTTATTGTTTCAAAGACCCTTCAGTTTGATGCTTAATAAATAAAGTTTCTTATGATGGATTTTAAGGTAATCGTAGTTGAAACAATTTATTTATCTTTGAAAATTGAGAGCCATTCCAAGATTAATTATGTCATTAATAAAATTAATTTTATATTCAATTTTACATTTTATTATTTGAAAGTTTAACAATAATACAATGCCTTAAAGCCGTAGAGATCACAGGGGTAAAGGTTAGAGGTCATCTGTCAACCGGAGTCAACTACTTTTGGTCTCTGGGGTATATGATTTTATCCCTGATCGCATATTTTATTCGCCATTGGTCCAAATTACAGTTGTACATCAGCTGTGGAGCGTTGGTCTGCCTAACTCTTCTTTGGTGAGTATGGATGTATAATGAACTTTAATTTGAGGGATGTCAACTTCATGTTAAACATTAAAAGAATTGGTGAAAAACAATTAAACTTAACAAGTTTTAAGAGATTTCAAGAAAATAAGTACATGAGTACATAGAGTTGTAAAAAAACATGTTTTTTTTGGTCCGAGTTTTTTTTTGTGTTTTTTATGAGTTTTTTATGTTTTTTTTGTTTTTTATTGTTTTTTTTTGTTTTTTTTAAATTTATCGACAAAATGATAATTCATGATTGGACAAACAGATTTATTGCAACTTCAATAAGACAAACAATAAAAAATAAGAATAGCAGTGCTAATTTAAATCAGTTTTGATCCTTTTCATCAATTTCACTGTCTTGATCCTTCTCAGATTCTTCGTCTTCTGCTTCAGAGTTGTGATTACTTTCTGAAGTACTGCAAGCCATAAGCTTTAAGTTTTGGGAAATAAAAACTAGTTTTCCAGCTCTGTTTGTGGTGAGGCGGTTCCGTTTATCATTCTGGATAAATGAATAGGCACTGAAACTTCTTTCAATTACAGCGGTTGTTGCAGGCAATGACAAAATCTTAGAAGCTACTTTAGCAAGAGGTCGTGATGAACATATACCTTTCCACCAAGCTTCTTAATGATATTACATTGGAGCCCCATCTAGTTTTTACAGGCAGTTTCAATGATGTAAAAGTATTTTGTGGAAGGACTTTGGACTTCAACAATGCTGTCAATCGATTGCTTCTTTTGAACTCCTTTATTACATTTATTGAACTTGATATTACCTGGTTTATAGGTGTCATCTTGGCAATATCATTCATCAAGAGGTTAAGTCCGTGAGCACAGCAACCATAGAAATAAATGTGAGGATATTTCTGTTCAATGATTGCCCCCACTGAAGTTGATTTTTGTAAAGACAAAAGATGCTGAATATTACGTAATAAATTTACAAAAATTAATTAATAATTTCCTGCACGGTAAATAATTACAAAATTAGTAATAAACAATAAAACTTTTTTTAATTAATTAATTTTTTTAACTTAACTTAATTTTTTTAATTAACATTAATTTGTTTTTGTTTTTTTTTGTTTTTTTTTGTTTTTTTTGTGTTGAAATATTTCAAAAAAAACAAAACATTTTGAAATAAAACAATTGAAATATTTCACGCTCACAACACTATGAGTACATAATAAAATACTGTACACATTTAAATAATAGGCAAATGATAAAGTAATCTAAAAACATAAACAAACTGACCTTTACAAGCTAATATCAATAATCATATTATAATGGTATTATACTTTTAATTAAATACATTTTAATAATATTACAATATAGTAAGTGAAATTCATTTCATTTGAAATATGACGCTTATTATTCATTTTTTGTTCGAAAAATGGAGCAACCAAATTCAGACTTCACAGCGGTTTACAACGATCAAATTGGGTGATTGGCTTGTTTCATACCATTACCGCCATCAATTTTGTTCCTGGTTAATAAATTTATTATTATTTGTATTTTTAGTTATAATTAATATCGAACAGTATCAAAATAGTCGCACTATTAACAAATGTCACGCAATATTGTCAATAATACTAATAATGTGATTATTGATTATAACAATCAACTTTCAGCTTCATCAAAGAGTCTCCTAGGTGGCTTTATTCAAAAAATAAGAAGGAATCAGCTGATGCCATTCTCAAGCGGATTTCAAAGTGTAACAAGAAACCATTTCCAGACAACGTCACCGTATTCATTCCAGTAATATTTATTAGTGTCATTATCACTATAGCTATAATAATCATCATCATTTACTTATTTGTAGTGAGCTTGGATGGTGTTGATGGGTATCCGTAAAATTCATCGTGGAAAAATTCGTACGATTTTTAGGCGAGCAATCGAGACTCTTGCTAACATACAGCCAAATGTGATTATCGGAGCTTTAGTTCCAGGAGTCTGAATAAATAAATAAGTGAATCCTTTACAAACTCGTTTTGTATTTGTATTTAGCCGATTTTTTGAGTGCCTTATGCATCCGGATAGGATCGTCCGTTGCCTAGAGAGGCGATTCGAAGGCACTTCTTAATCGATCCAGCATTTACATAGCTCCCCTACACGAGGGCGCTTCCTGGAGGTGCGAGCTCGGTTGCTAACACGACACGTAACGACTTTCACCGCCGTTCGCAACCGTCCGAGCCAACTCGTACGTCAAGTTTTAATTTATTAAATTACATTAAATTAATTTTGTTGTAAACATCAGCTTCTCCCTCCTCCCAACAAATAGCAATACTAGTCAGTCTTAAGCATTATTATACATTTGAGACATGTTTTCAATATTGACTCTTTTAAAACACTTTTAAAAAAATAGATACTACATGTACATTATATTGTACAATACATGCACTCTTTTTAACTTATTATAACAATGCCCCTTAAACTTTAGACTTTTTGCCCACTTGAAAAATTCTTAAATGGCCCTGCATTTATAAAACCATTGATTTTCTCATAACTTTTTTAGACGATGAATTTTTCGGAAAACCATGATAATGCTGTTGGCGACGATGCTAGTATTATGTGTTCGCGATGTAAACATTAAAGTCAATCTTTTCAGTTTGTTTAAAATGTTTGATCTGGTTTATCCCCATATTTAATTCCAAAAATAGATAAAAAGATTACACTTAACTTGTTGAACAAATTCTCCAAAGGATCACTTTCAAACTATTTTAACGTTTATAACCTTTGGAGAGATTGTTAATCTCTTATAAAATCCTTTACATTAATTGATTAATTACAACAAATAATATTTTTACCCTCTTAAATAAATTCAGGAAGAACAATATAGGCAAGGATCGGTCAAAGATCTCTGTATCAACTCCACTGTTTGTTGCCTCACCTTCATTTTGTTTTTTATCTGGTGAAAATATTTTGCAATTATTCAATTTGTTTAGCTTCATAAGTATTTAGTGCTAAATAATTGCATATGCATTTCAGGTTTTCAAATTCAATTGTTTACTTTGGAATTTCTCTCTATCTTCCGATGCTCAGTAAAAATCCATACCTCAACTTTTGCATATCAGGAGTGGTCGAATTTCCCGGATACCTGGTAGCTCAATTGACCATAGCTTACCTGGGAAGAAAATGGCCTTTGTTCTTCGTAATGTCTGTGACTTCACTGTGTCTTTACATACTAGTTGGAATCGAAAGTATCACTGCAGGTACTAGCAATATTAGTAATTTAAGTTTATTTTTTTCAGTTTTGTTAGTTTTATTATATAAATGAAATGAAGTGCCAGCACCTGAACCATAACAGAGGAAAGTGGAGTAAAATGGGCCACTTAAACAAAAATTTATTTTACGACTTTTGTAGATTATATTAATGTTGTGAAAATCTTTGTAGCAAATACAGCAGGATTTGCTCTTTTCACTTTACAACAGAAAAATGACTACAAGACTGAAAAATAATATTATCCTAAGAAGGGGCAAAATCCTACGAATAGGGTAAAAATGGCTATGTAACTGAGCTGAGTTCATGCTCCAGAAGAGAAGTACTTTGAACTACTTCTCAATTTAAAATTTTGTAAAACCTTGATGCTCTAAGTCAGGGGGTACTCAAACTTTTTTTGCTTGGGTCCACAATAGATTATTTTCAGATAGGTGGAGGTACACAAGGGTCAAAGTCATGCGAGCACTGATTAGGGGGTCTGGGGGAGCGTCGTAAGCATTTGGAAGAGTTTGTAAAAAATCAAGCCTGCTTTTGACCACCTGCAAGCCTGTGTTTTTGGATTTTGTCTCCATTTTGGAAAGACATTTTCCATATTTTGTTTCTTTTAATGAACAGTATATAAGTAATTTATTTTATTTTTTATCATAAGATTTGTTAGATTTTTAATCTTAAGATTTGTTATTATTGTTGACTAGTCAATAATATTTTAAAATTTTATTGTATTTTAGTTATTTTAGTTATGTTTAATAAAAAGTAATGAATTAATATTAAAATGCTGTGTTAAATTCAGTTAAATTTAATTCTAATAGATGAACAATCTACAAGTGTTAAGTCAGACTTTTTATTTAGTGTGATGCATGGAACTGCTTGTCCTTCATGACTTCTTTGATATTTGGAGAATAGCTAGTAATTGCAATTCTCAAGCAATTTCCAAGATGTACATCAGTTAATTGACTTCGATTTTTAGACTTGATAATGTTCATAGTTGAAAATGATGATTCACAGGTGTAAGTTGATCCAAATATTGTCAGAACTGATAAAGCCAATTTCTTGGAGCAATGGTATTGACCCTCAATTACAAACTTAGACCAGAATTCAGAATTTTTTAACTTTTAAAATTTTTAAATTTATTTTTTTGGAAATAATTGGAGGTCCACTTAAAAGCTACCGGTGGTCCGGATTGTGGACCGCGGTCCGCAGTTTGAGTACCCCTGCTCTAAGTCATTTAGTGGAAATTTAAGTAAAAAAAACACTGCAGTCAAATTTCCTAGCTGCATATTTTCCGTACCAAATGAATGTCAGAGATGGTTTGCTTCTGCAAACTGAAAACCAACATGACGCAAATCCAATGGCGGGAATCCAAATAGATGGTTTTCCATTTGGTTAATGTGCTGAACCATCTGATAATTCATTTCTAGTTAAAAAACTGGTGACCTTGAACCCAACTGCTTCTTCTTGAATGAGTTATCAGACTGACTTCAAAGCTCTCTGCAGCGCCGTTCTTGGTACTCTAAATTGCTTTGAAGCACTCAATATTTCCATCTCTGCACCTCTGACGGTTCGTAATGCATTGTTCCTTGCCAATTCGCCCATGTCTGCCTTGTTTTTTGATATTTTCGAGGCATGCTCTAATCCTGCTTAATATCTATGTCATAACATAACAAATATTTATAGTGGTTAAGAAGACCTGGATCTGTGTAATAACCACTCTTTTTAGTCCTAATAACCGAATTTACTTAAGTAAATCTTAAATTTATCTGCTGTGTCTGCATAGATGGTTTCCTTATCTATTATCTAATAGTTTATTCCATAAGGAAACCAGCCTTGCGCTGAAATAATTAAGTTTCCCGAAACCTTCCTATGTAATTTACAATCGTGCCCTTTAGTAGAAGTACTTTTTTTGGCTTTGAAAAAACTGTTCAGGCAAAAGGCCTTCCCTTCCCAATAAAATTTTGAATGCCTCGATGAGGTCCCCTCTATTTCTTCTCTTTTCCAGAGTAGTTAATTTACATCTACTTAATCTTTCCTCGTAACTCAGCTTTCCAAAACCTTCTATTATTTTGGTTGCCCTTCTTTGTACTCTTTCCAACACTTCTACATCTATTTTTAAATGAGGGTTCCATACTTGAACACAGTACTCAAGATGTGGCCTTGCTAATGCCTTATACAATCTCAGTATTACATTCTTGCGCCTACTCTTTACTGTTCTCTTTATCATTCCAAGTACTCTGTTCGCTTTTTTTTTAGCAACTTCCATGCACTGTAGAGATGCTTTTCCATTGTTCTGCATTATTACCCCCGGATCTCTTTCATGATTAAACTGCTAATAATCCAGGATAACTTCAGGAAAATTTGTCAATGATTAACCCTAGGCTTATCACTAGTTAGCAAAAAGTAAAATGGATCACCAGCTAGCTCATTTTACCCAAAAACAAGATACCACGAATTTAACTACAATGTGGAATAATATGTGGAATTCTTCTATATTTTGACTCTTTGATCGTTCGTCTCGTACAATGATTACAACAGAAACAAATTGTAAACAAATTTAATCCGGCGTTAACTATTATTTATTTTCACAACCGAACACCAACTAATTATTCATGCAAAGCTGGTTTCCTCTTCTATTATTTATTAACTGCTCATTTTAACCCACTTCAGCAAAACCTAACATAACAATTATTTATAGTAGTAAAGAAGACTGAGATCTTTACTATTGTAAAAAGTAACGCATTTCAGTAATTAGGTAAAAGTACAATTAATACCCCAAAGATGTACTTAAGTCAAAGTAAAACGTTACAGCAATTAAAAGTTACTTAAAAAGTAGAAGATAAAAGTACTGATGCCGCCGTTATTGTGATCCTACATAATTCCATATTATCTAAATGTCTATGTATCAATTATTGGTACTAATTGCTAGTACTTGCAGTCATTAAGTAATTAAGCAATAACATTTGAACTAATAAAACTGTTTTTATTCATAATTTACAATCACAAATATTTGTTAACTTTCAACATAATTAAGTTCTAGCCTAACGACTGCTCAACGTCAAACAAATGACTGGGGAACTGTTGTTATGGTGAAATTTCCTCTTTCACTCTCGTGGTCGTTGTCTGCCTTTCTCTTACGTCCACTTCTTGTCAACAATTCATATTTCAAAACATGTGCTGGATGCATGCGTTCAAAATGCTTTTTCAAGTTTTACGATGAACCTTCCAATGCTGAACACATAGTTTTTTTGTTTGCCCAGTTGCAAACTTATATGATTTTGCTTCCTTTGATTCAAATCGGAACATTGTGATTAAATATGGACACTTCAATATGCTCTTCAATGTTGTTCCCCTTAAATTGGCTTACGGGGATTCTATACTACGACATATATATTGATATAACACAACATAACAATTATTTATAGTGGTTAAAAAACCCTGGATCTGTCTAATCTTTTTTTAGTTCTAGTAAACAAATTTACTTAAGTAAATCTTAAATGCATCTACCGGGTCCCCGTGGATGGTTTCTAGTTTATGCCATAAGGGACCACTATATTAAAAAATCGATATTATTAACCCTTAAACTTCGATTTAACAGAAACGACGATTTTTTTAAAATAAATTTTAAAGTAAAATTCAACTAATTTATAATTTTATTTACGTTACTTTGTAATACCTTAGACTGAAAAAGTAACTAGGTAAAAGTATGACCAAAATAGTAATTTGTTACAAGTAAAAGTACAGAAAATTTTCTGTAATTGTTACAAGTAAAAATTGCAAAAAAGTAATTATTTACAGTACATGTAATTCGTTACAGTACAACACTGGAGATCTGTGTAATAGCCGCTCTTTTTAACCATAATATCAAAATTTACTTAGGTGTATCTTAAATTTATCTAGTTTATTTCTTAAGGAAACCAATTTTGCGCTGAAATAATTATTTTTAAATTTCCCGAAGCTTTCCTATATAAATTATAATCGTGCCCTCCAGTAGAAGCTCTTTTTGTGGCTTCGAAAAACTGCTTAGACAAAAGGCCTTCCCTTCCTACTAAGATTTTGAAGGCCTCGACAAGATCCCCTCTACTTGTTTTTTTCCAGAGTAGTTAGCTTACATCTATTTAATTTTTCCTCGTAAATCAGCTTTCTCAATTAAAAAAATAAAAGTTATATTTCATTTCCTCTTAAAAAACAAAATAAGTTGAAGATAAGTCTAGTCTTAAGGAAGCAAGAGCTGGCGCTTTTATACTGGAATAAAAGGCGGCTGACAAAATGGAACAAAATAAAATTAATTCAAAACAAGTCTTCGCGTTCTGTGTAAGTTCTACACATCAAAACGCAGTTACCAAAACTGAGAAGTGAGTTGAATGTTGAATTCGGCTGATTTTCGAGTGCCTTAAACAACCAAATAACATAAGAAATCGACACATTACTATTGCCATGTAAGAACGAAATCTATTCAGCCAGCCTGCATGCCAATCAAATGAATATTAACAAAAGATCTTAACGTGAATGCACATATTTAACAATTTTAACAGTTTTATTGTTAATACATGCTATTTTAAGATTCTTCTGTTACAGGCATGGAATGGCCCCAAACACTGCTGGCTTTGATTGGTAAACTCAGCATCACTGCCTCTTGGTCGATAGCCATTTGCTTCACTAATGAACTTTACCCAACAATAACACGAGGACGCGGTCTTCTATTCTGCACACTTTTTGGTAACTTGGCCAATGCCTTGGCTCCCCAAGTTAATCTGCTGGTTAGATCGTATTTGTAATTGTAATTGTACTTCATTTGTATAGCGCCATATGCATAGCGTCAAAGGCGCTTTTTGAAGCCATTTACAAAAGCACTTGTAGCAGTGCACGCTGGGTTTCTAACGCGACACATTACGATTATTGCCATTGCCGCCGTACGCAGGCACGTAACCCATTCGGCCAACCCGCGCGCCTATTACGCTTCTATATTTTAAGTCGCAATGTAAAGAAAATCAGTAAATACCTCATTACGATTAACGCTATTTTTATTCGCTTTATTTGCTTACGTAGTTAGTCATATCTTGTTTGCTCTTTTTAGGGAACTCATTTCGATGTCGACTCGAGATGTTAAGATTTTAATTTTAATGCCACATTTAAGAATCAACGTTTTCTATAAACTTAGGGCAATGTATCCGATTCCAAACTACCTCCAATAATCTTTGGAAGCATCTCACTCGCTGCTGCTATCACAGCTCTCTTGCTCCCAGAGACAAAAGGAAGACCACTTTATGATTCAATGGATGAAATGAAAAAGCATACTAAGCTGATCAGTGTGAAAGGTTTACTTAACAAATGAGCTGACATGTTTTTATATTTTTATTGGCCATTAAATTCTTATTACATGTTATGTTATAAAATAGATTAGTTTCAAAAGAACGGAATTATATCGCACATTTTAATAATGTACTAATATTCTTAACATCATTTATTAATGTTTTTAATATATAATAATAATATAATTCTTAGCAATTTTAAAATTTTAATAATGTTACTTTGTTTTCTTGTCCTAAACTTTAATATCTTAGCGCTTAGACAACAAATGCATTCCTTAGCAAATGTTTTATGTGTTTTATATTTACACAGGATTGTTCAAGAAAAGATTTCAGGACTGGAAGGTCTCTTCTGATACTACTTCTGCTAGTAATACTACTGTTACAAATTTCTAACTTAATGTTCCCTTCAACAAAAACTAAAGGAAAATAAACATGGAACTTGTTGAGACTTTTTTTCTCGATCCCTCTCTCTTCTCTAACAAAGATAATTTGAACAGCCTACGTTCTGAAAATGTGTAACTTAGATTTTACATGTCTTCAAGAAAGAAAAACGTTAAAACTATTCATGTTGTATCTTATTTTGAGATTCTTAGCAATATATAAAAAAAGAAAATACAATAAATATGTGTTACTAAGAAAATGTATAAATCTTACACCGGATAAAATACTCGATCAACTAAACAAGATGAAAGATCAGAAACAATAATGGCTTATTTCTTATCGAATGAAAGGTAAGGTTCCAGAATTAAAAAAATGCAGTAGCAATGAATGAAAGCCACTTCTCGAACTAGAGGAATGGTTGCCATTTCTTTTTCTCTTTTGATTAGGAATATCTGAACGTATAGAGTTATCCCAATCTTCAGCACATCCTTTATAATCTCAGGTAGTGACTACCTCATCTGATTTTTCAATCATCCTCATAATTCCCCTTTGATTCGAACTATCGGAAGTACAAGCATCCGTCCTGGAAACATTTGCCACCTCCTCGTCTTCTTATCCCTTTTGTTTTGAACTATATCAAGTAGTATAATCTATACCCAATGTTTCTCCCTCATCTTTAGCATGTCCATCTAAGGTATTAGTATCAGCTTCTTTCACGATCACCCATTAACTTTTCTTTCTTGGACTGGTTACATGCTGAAGTATAAGTACTCTCCACTAAAGTGGTCAAAATATTATATAAAGTCAATCAGCTGAATTCCAATTAGCTGAATAAATGTTTGTTTTGTTTTTTGCCAGTAGGTTTTCCTAGACTACAGGTAAAAGACATGTAGACATGTAGTAAAAGAGTCATGGGTATCACACTCTTACGTATAAATAAGCTGCCTAGCATTTTCGATTTCGAACAGCTGAATACTAGTTTTATATTAGCGTCCATCTGTTAAGCGATACATTAATTCTTGTTTACCACATCCGCACTGATATTAAAAAGAAAAATAAATTTAAATATTATTTTATTCAAATATTTAATTATTAAAATGTATAACCTGATAAATCTAATACAAGAATTTCTTCCTATTCCTGTTACCAGGATCGGTTGATTTTCTAAATTTATCAAAATCCAACTACGGCTAGTCAGATTTTCAATACTAAGTGCACAAGTTACAAATGTACTTACACGTAATGTGTAAGTACACGAATACTTAAGTATTCGGCATCACTGGTAGTAAGCTTCATGGTGACAAGTTTTCTGCTACTATAATCAATCGTAATATTTTTAAATTAGCAGTATCAGAATACCGATTTATTAAAACTTGCATGTGTTCACAGATGGAAATGGATTCCCTCCACTAGTTAATATGCGCTAACCGTTTCCGGTGATGATATCTCAGTCATCATTTTTGTCCTCTCTTCAGATTTCACAACATTTCTAAAGTAATCTGTTCCGTGGCGGATTTAGAGAGGTCGGAGGGGAATGACAAATTGTTCTAGATCTGGCGCTGAATCTGTTAATCTTTAAACCTAAGATCTTTGAATCCACAACACCAGATCCAATTTTGTGACTAAAATCGCCGCTTGTCGTTGAGATAGAAAATACTTTTGCATTTGACTATGGTTTCAAAATTGTGCAAAAGAAAGTGACAAGCCTGACTTTTGGCGCCTGCAACACCTATACTCGGTCATAAAGATGTCTAATGTCATTTAGATTAAAATGCCAAAGCTAGATTAAATTAATGTTGCATTTTCTAAATTCCAACAGCAAACAGTTCTAATTAATTACTGATTACCTTCAAAACTAATTTGATGCTTAATTTTGTGAAGTTATAATGAACCTAGATGTACCTTATTCAGAGAGGTTGCGTTAGTTACTCTGTTATTCCTATGCTACAGTTTAGTTATTTGATTTTAAACATTAAAACTGATATTCAGGAATTCAAGGTCCCTTCTGCCAGTAATACTCCTGCTACAAATTTCTAACTTAATGTTCCCTTCCACCAAAAGGAAAATAAACATAGAACTTGTTGAAATTTTTTTCGAACCCTCTTTAACTTTGCTAATCTCTGACAAAGGGCTTCACTAACAAAAACAATTTTCGTTCTGAAAGTGTAATTTAGGTTTCTCATGTCTTCAGAGAAGGCAAAAGTGAAAACTGTTTATGCTTAATCCTATTCTGAGATCCTTGGCATTTTGAAACAGTTCAAAAGAAAATACAATAATTATGTATTACTAAGAAAATGTACAAATGTTACACTGGATAAGATACTCAATCAACTAAACAAGATGATTTACCAGAAACAATTTTGTTTTATTTCCTATAAAATGAAAAATGAAGCTCCAGAAATAAGATATTCCTACATTGGCTAAATTCATCTTCCCATGTAACATTCACCTCCATTTAAGCTCTTATGTTGAGAAAAAAATAAAACATAATAGCAAGAAGAAAGAGAAAAGCAAATTGAAAGAGAGCCACTTCTGGAATTTGAGCAATAATTACAATTTCCTTTTCTTCTTTGATTATCTCTGAACAAGAGCATTTCTTTAATTAGAGAGATCCTTATCTTCAGCACATCCTTTGGAGCCTAGGACAGAGACACTATCCTCATGTGGTTTTACAAGATCATTAGCATCACATTTTCCCCCTCGGTTCAAACTATTAGAAGTACAAGCATCCTTCCTGGAAACATCTGCCACCTCCTCATCTGAAATGGGTCCATCATTGGAGCCTAAGACACTAACCCCATTTATTTTTTTATGGTCTGTGTTTGTTAACATCTCCCTTACCATTTTGTTTTGGAATATCTCAAGTATTAAAAATTTTACTGCACAAATATCCTTCCTAGGCTCTTTCATATTAAGCATGTCCAATTTCGAGTCCATTTGGAAACCAAGGTACTAGCCTCAGCTTCTTTCATGATCATCCTTGCCATCTTCTTTTCTTCCTTGGTCAGGCTATATAGAACAATAAAGGTACTCTCCTCTGAAGCAAAAAATTGACAATAAGGTCAGTCAGCTGAATTCCAATAAGCTGAATTCATTTGCCAGTTTTTCCTATAATGCAGGTAAAAGATCACGAGTCATTGGTATCACACTCCTACGTATAAGTAGCATCTTCGATTCCGAACAGTTGAATGCTCGTTTTATTAGCGTCCGTCTGTTAAGCGATATAATACTTTAATTCTTGTTTACAACATCCGCGCTGTTATAAAAAAAAGGAAAACGAATTTAAAAATTATTTTAATAAAACATCTAAATTTGTAAAATTTATCTGTTAAAATGTAAATGATCTGATAACTCTAATTCTAGAAATTCTTCCTAGATCTAATTACCAAATTATTCCTTAAATCGATCCTACTGTCCGTAACCTCGATGGTTAGGCTTAGTTTCCCGTCAGATGTTTGTTCGTTCTTCGTAATTTAGTTTTTGTCATACTTGTGTTAGGCGGTGTTGCAGCTTGATGAGAATGCCCTTTCAAGTTTGCCCATTTCTAATGTTTTATGGCATTTTAAATAGGCATTTCGTCCAAAGTATTATTATTGTGTTATCATTGTATTATCACTGTATTATTATTGTATTCACAATATTTTGTTCAACCTCATTATTTTGATAATCTTATTAACTAAAGAGTGATTTTAGAAATGATGAAAAAAACCACCTAAAAGAGCAAGACCAAAAAAAGCCTATAATGACTGAATCATATAGCAAGCAATCTGGTAACAGGAATCGGTTGATATTCTAAATTCATCAAATGTACGATCCAACTCCGGCAAGCCAGATTATAAGTCTGTGCAGAAGGCGTGCAGACGATACCATCCTTTGTACATGTCGCCTCCGTTTGCGCTTGTGTCGATGTTGATCTGAAAGTTTATTCATCCAGGCAGCCGATACTGCATCTCAAAATTATAAATTTACAAATTTTATTTCATTCTGTGACTTTATGATCTGATAACACTTTCCCGAACTATTCTTAGCCCTTGTCATTTGATCTCGATTTTAGAATCTTAATGTCTTCTCTTCGGATTCCTAACTTTTAATGGTGCTGAAGCAAGTATGAAAAATGAATCAAATCGTGGTTAATCAAATAAGTTCCATTATGAATGACTTCTCTGGGCAACAAAACGATGCACATTCCACTAACACCCTTGCGATCTTGGTCGCAGTCGATAAACGAGGAAGCATGACAGCTAGAAACAAATGCGTGATAACTGAAAACCCCATGTTTATAAAAGAACAATGAAGGCTTAAAGATTCATAAGATTATAATTACAAAAACCGTCATAAAATTTTATGAACAACGGAAAACGAGAAATGAGAGACAAACGCGCCACATTTGGGGAGAAGGCAAAAGATGCAGACAGATAAGCAGACAAAGCTCACCTACAGTGTCTGTTGGACCACAGTCTCTAGCAGTTACGACGAATCGTTTTCGTTGTCAAGGAGTTGTTGAATGAATATGCATTTCGAGAAAGTGAAATCGGCAGTGAGGGATAATTAATTTGATCATATCTGCCTTTAATTTGTAATTAAATGAAACATTTGGCAGACATTTGCTAAAAGTTTCACTTCACAGAAGTCGTGCACACACCCTCGACGAGAACGAACCAAGGCAATAGAGGCGATGCGCGTGTGATGTTGCTTGTGTACCCTTCTTTTGTTCGTCTTATTAAGTCTTCCTCTGGCTTCGTCTACTTTTGTGTTTTTCCGTCCTCCTAATTTATTTCTCCAAGTGTCTTTCATGTACTTTCTCCGTTTATCATTCTAACTGTTTGTGTATATTTCAGAAGGTGCAAAAACTTGGAAGATGCTTCTACCTCTTTTTGACAAAGCACGTTATGTAATTTGTATTTATATTTCATTACGTTCTTGAGTGACATTGAAATAGCAAGAACCTTTGAATGAAATTTGTTGCAGCGGCTTGGCTTATTGCGTGCGATTTATGCAGTTAATAGGAGGTGACTTACGACAGATGATGGCGAGGGAAAAATGAATTATAACGAAACGTTTATAGAAAGTCATTGATAATGATAAAGCAGAGTTTTCTAGCATATTGAAAGAACACGCACGCAGACCGTAGCAGAAGCCAGGATACCTAAACGTATAATGTTTGCACTATGCCTGTGCAAGCCTTCAGTAAGGAGAGACAGAATACTCCCGTTGTGTGAACAGTGTTTCAGATAATAGGAGTTTAGATTTCTAGTTTGTTTTGGCACAATATTTAGACTTAACGTCATTTTTGTTTTGAAAATCCTCTCACAAGGTTAGGATTAATCGTATTTCTTGTCAAAATTGCTCCTGATAAATTTTAAATCGTAGTTTTGAGAGGGTCTTAACAGGAAGAGATTGCATCGACAAAAACGACTTTCATCGGGTAATCCTAAACTGCATGAGCTTTCGAATAAACTTACAAGTGAAAAATGAAGTCATTTTGTCAGCAAGATGGCTCTAGGACGTCTGTCTTGTGATGCGAAATCTAGGTCTTGCGTAGGTGAAGTACTGTGCTGGATAACGATAAATAAATGAGATGTAATTTCTCTCAGTAAATATCGTTCATTTACTAGGAACTTTAAATCTCCTAATGGCGTCAAGATATCTGGTAGAATAAATTCTTTTTTACTTCTCGATTTGAGGTAACTTCGACCTGAAAAGGTTGACACGATGAAGCAAAACAATTAACATACAGTAATATTTCTCCGCGTCATTTTCTGGCCTTAACCGAGAATCACGTCTCATGATTCGAAAGTTTCTTGAATTCGTTCAGCACATCGTTTATGTGAGTGATGTGACAAAAGACGGCCAGGTTTTCAGTTGCACAATCCTCCATGATCAGAAAATGATACTGCAGATACCAAATGAGCTTTGTGCATCGCTTGCACTTTAAGTAATGTCCATAGTGGGCATAATTTTTAAAAGTGTTTAAAAGTAGTAATGCATGTTTGATATTACGAATAATTTTAGATTTTATCGGTTTATGGATCGTCTTCGACCTAGGCGTGCACTTCTTTAAATTTACGATTATTTTACAACACTAAAGCATGAATTTTGTAAAATGGAAATCTGTAAAAAGTTTGAAAGTAAATTTAGTAACTAAAACATCTGGAAATGATATACTGGTTTGTAGCCTGTTGGCTTTGAAGGAGGTGAATCATGGTCAATATGTTAAGACTTCTCCTACCTCACAAGTGGTGAACTTTATTTTAAAGATCTCATCATCAGAGCCTATTATGACACTACATTTTAATTCATTTCAGGTCTTGAGGGCAACAATTGCTATAGTTGTTTCAGTGCTATAAGTGATCATAGTGATCATCATAGATAAACATTTTATTTAGTGACCAATAAAGTAATCCCCTGTGCATCATTAACATCTTGTTTCTGCTTATTTACATGGATGGGCAACAGTGATCTGCATTCAAATATCATTCATTTGTCTACTTTGAGATTCAGCCATTACCACAGAGCACATCCCTCTTATGTATTGTTTTTATTACAAGTCCTTCTATCACCATATGTATCTTCATCCATATGTATTTCATTCACAATTCAATCCACAATTTAGCTCTGCATCCATTCAATTATCAAATGACTCACATATTTTGTCATTTTGCTTTTGGTTCTGATGTTGACAAGAAATATGGTTACTCATAATTCTCTGTGCATCATTGATGAATGAATTCATTTATAGGTTGTGGCAGCAATATAATACTTGAATGAGGGAGTGATTTGAGATGATTATAATAATTTCGTAAAGAATGATAATTCTCATGTTGATGATGATGTTGATGTTCAAGATCCGATGACGATGATGGTTATGTTGGCGGTATCGATGATGATGATGATGATGATGACTTCCTAAACTTGAATTGTTGCGCAACTCTTTAACAGCTCCTTACGAAAACGTTGCATACAGTTCATATCGCTGTTCCAACGTAGCAACAACTATTATTGTCGTTGTTATTTTTATTATCCCTGCTTAGTTTGCAGCTGCTTGCGACAACAATTAGAACAACACTTCATCACGGATATCAGTTCATCATCGTCATCATCACTAGCCGAAATACTAAACGACATAAAAGTTGTGGTCTTCTCTACTTCATCGATTTTCTTCACTCACTCATCCACTCACTCACTCACTCACTCACTCACTCACTCACTCACTCACTCACTCACTCACTCACTCACTCACACTCACTCACTCACTCACTCACTCACTCACTCACTCACTCACTCACTCACTCACTCACTCACTCCTCACTCACTCACTCACTCACTCACTCACTCACTCACTCACTCACTCACTCACTCATTCACCATGTTTTAGCAATTGTATCCATACCATTTAACTAGGTCTTATTCATGCAAAAGGTCTTACTGAAGAATGAAGGAAATTGTACTGTGAACACCAATGAGATCTTTCAATTCTCACACTTTACGTCACAATCCTGTTCACCTACTCTCCATTATCATCGTCATCACCGTAGTCATCATCATCATCGTTGACGTCGTCGTCATCATCATCATCATCACCATCATTGCTGCCTCTTTCACTTAAAGACTTCATTAAGTGAATATGATAGATAGCAGATAATCGATTTATGTTAATGTTATCAGCAGTTGTTAGAGTGTTGGAATTATGGATTCAAAATGGTTTAGTAGTGTCCAAGCATTATTTTACTGTCGGTTAATTTAGGTTGATTCATTCGTTCAACCACTTTGTCGATAAATTCATGTTTGTTTAAGGGATACCACGTATCTCAAAACGTTGGAACAACAAACTTCATCGTCTATACGTTTATGATTCAAAAGCATCTTTTGCTCCTCTTCAATTCCATCCGCAGTCATGCACGGGAAAGTGGTAGACTTTCTTTCGACCATCGGCATCCACCTTTTCGTCCATCCATTCTCACGATTCACATTCATCCACGAATGGTGCAAAAGCATTTCGATTCTTCAATTTTTCCTTTGGATTCCTCATTTTTAGCATATATATTTAGCGTTCATCCGCCTTTTCACTCATTTATATGGGAATGGTGTATAAATGTTAATAAAATGGAGTAACTTATTGAAATCGAGTTCTACGAAGCAGTTAATTAGATCAGTTAATTAATAACAAGGGAGTTGTCAAAGAGAAGAAGGATTACTGATGCATCGATGAACCATCCATATCTACTGAGTCAACAATCCACACTCAACCAGAACGCTTAAACCCCTCAATTTATGCTCATCCTTCGCTAACTTTCTTCTACTGAGTCTCAGCTTAGCGCCGATTACGAGAAACTGTTGTTGTTGTTGTTGTTCGAGTGCTGTTGCTGTTGTCTCGAGTAATAGCGTGTTGTTTCCATTACTTGACGTCCTTGCTGCTGTTGCTTGTTGTTGGAGCAGACGATGCTCACTGCAGTGCCTGTGACAGCAGTTGCACATGGAATTCATTTTGTTGTTGTTGTTGTTGTAGTTTCGCTAGATTAAGTTGATTCTTCATGAAGATCGACTCTGCTTAATGTGAGGGTTGCCGGTAGCAACCGCTTTGTTTATGTGAGCTTCCATCTCTCATCGTCGTCATCCCTGAAGACCGATTTTATACTTTTATCGAACTACTACTGAAACGGTGTCGACGTTATTGTCCTTGGCTTGAGACGTTTACTTTCGACTCGTCGAGTTGTTGCGATGCTTGTTGTGCTTGAGTGTCTGTTCCGAGTGGTTCTTGTTTTGAAATTTCCTGCTTCACTCCTTGATTATGTTTATTGGAGATGAGGAGAGAAGGAGCGTGCTTGGATGAAGATATTTAGCTACGACGGGACATTTCCTAGTGGTGCACTGACACGAACTGTTGACAATCTTCATACTAAAATACCCGAGTTGACGTTGTTTCCCGTCCACATCTGAGCAGAATTTCTTTTTCAGTTTCTTGAAATTTGTCCTCATAGTTTGATGCTTATTATTTCCGATCAGTTGTTCTTCCACATGTCCCACCTCATCGCGTCCTCACAGCTCAACTCTTCTCTGCTTCACAGCCTGTCTCAGTCTGAGTTCTTGTGCTTATTTTTCGCTAGAATTCTTATTATTTTCTTCAAGCGAAGCTACAAGGCGATGCTAGTAATGCATTGTGATTTCTTCGTTTTCTTACGTCTTATGTTTCTAACCCGGTTGTTTGAAAATGTTGACACTACCACCGCCATGTTACCGGTAGCAGCGTCACTGCTACTCTTACTGAGGCACGTAAGCAAGAAACATATTTATCAATCAATAGGAGCGTGTGGCCAGTGTATAAATTCTTTCGAGAATTAAGCGCGGCTTAACTTCTCTTTGTTTCGTTGTGTTGATCAGTTTGCTTTATTTTCCTATGTTTTCTAATCCTAATCATCTTTTAATTACTCACTAGCTAGTTCATCATTTCAACCCATTAAGCCTCATTTCCATGAGCTGTCAAGTCGCCTTAATTGCATCGTAACGAACCCACATCGGTTGACAGTTTGCCAGTCAACTTCGTCTCAGTTGTAAGACCTTTAATAATAGTTTGCAACTGCTGGAAGCATCAACTCAGCAATGAGATTGATTTGATCTCTTTGCTCTCTGAAACTTCACTGCGAATTTAAGGCCACGTCATCGGACTAGTGTTAACGGGGTTATTTAGATCCACTTAAATCATCGTCTTTACTAATAAAGTGGGACTCTGCATCTGTTGTTTTATTCGTTTTTTTTTTATTTTTCTGTCCTTCAATCTCGCTTTCATTATCTCTTGACGATTGATTGGACGTGGAGCTAGGTGGACAACTTCAGTCATTTCTTGTGATTGAGGATGACTAAAACCATGGTGATGACGCCTAAAACTTTTGACGGCGACGTCGACGACTATGATGATGATGATGATGTTGACGTTTGTTTATTGTTGCATTATGTATTGATATTTGAGTTGGACTACATGCATTAGCATAACTACCAACAAGTTACATATTTGTCATCTCCTCTGAGCAATTGAATCGGCTTTTAATTCAGTACATAATGAATATAAGTTATTATATAATGTTATAATGAATATAAGTTATTATATAATGTTATTGTACAATAAACAATGAATGTCTTCCAATCAACCTACTTTTTGCCCAGTCTGTTGCCTGAAGTCAGTAGTCAACAATTGATTTCATAATGACTGAAAAGAAACTGAAAGTGCTTGACCTGGACACTCCACCTGAAATCACCATCAAGCCATCGCAAGTGGAAGCTCATAAATATGGCAAGATTGATGACTTATTCTTGCATGAATTATTCAAAAGCATGGCTTTAGGACTGTTTATTGTTATGCATGAGAGACAGAATCAAGCCTCACTTATAGCTTGTTGATCAATTCATATTTAGAATTGCCTCCTGTTCGTTAATTTAATGTCCTTATATCATTATTGCTATTTGTAACATTAATTAATCATAACACGAATACCAACTTTTTCAGATCTTTGTAAATGTATTTAATAAATCATAATTATGGAATTACTTTCAAGGAATTTGGTGCAAACAACTCATTAAAGAAGGCACCAAGTTTGGTCCATTTGTTGGCGAAAAGGCCTACGAAGTGGACGAGACCATGGATCCTGCATTTATTTGGGAGGTTGTTTTTATTAAATGACTACTCAGTAAATCAACTAGTTAACTATTTCTATCGACTTTCTTCATGCTAGTTTCTTTCTATGTCTTGGATTGCTTTCAACCTGGTTTGTTATTGGTTACTGGTTATCCAAATTGCAGATTGTGGATGTTGAAACCAAGGAATTCCTATTCTACATAAATGCCACCAATCCAAGATATGGAAACTGGATGAGGCACATAAATTGTGCCAGGTTTTTTGAGGAGCAGAATATTGTTTCAGAACAGGAAGGCATCGATATTTATTACCACGCCATAAAGGTGTACATCTGTGCTTGAGAATTGATAATTTGTTATTGATTAACCATTTTAATTATGCAGTATTCTCTAGGTAAACAGTTTCAATGGAAGTACTGGGAACAAATTTGTTTTAATTATGAATGAACTTTATTTCTTTAACTGGTTATTATCGACATTTCTAACAATTGGAATACAGGACATTCATCCAGGAGAGGAACTACTGACTTGGTACGAAAAGTCACCTGTGCGCAAAAAGAAGGGAAAGAAGAAATTATTTCCAAATGGTTTGTGGCCAGTTTCAATATTAATACTTCAATTACCAACTTTAAATGTTATTTAAAGATTTCTAAAAACTTCAAAAGAGTTGATGCCTGGAGAAATCCAGAATTCTTTTGATTCAAAGTTAATTATATGAGAGGATTAATCTTTTAAAGTTAATTATACGATAGGATTAATCTTTTAAAGTTAATTATATGATAGGATTAATCTTTTAAGTCAAAAGGGCAAGGACAGGAGACGAGTCAAAGGTAGCCTCAAAATCGAGCGACTACGATTCAGTGTCCCTCAGAGGCAGGAGGCGCACCGCTCGGAAGTTCTGGGAGATGGAAGAAGTCGGAGTGAGAACTTCTGTGGTTGAGGGCCAATCCAGTTTAGTGGCAAGATGATAATATTTGCTGTTTGAATACTGCATCAAGTTGTCTATTACATCACAGGTAGTGAAGATGATATAGTTGATAGCAATGCTAATAATGACGACGACGACGACGACGAAGACTGGGATGCACCAAAATATGGAGGTACTACTTCGGTCATCAAGTCCAGAAATTCCTCCCAGGTACCCACCGCTGCTTCATCTGCTGCTAATTCGGTATCGTCTGGTCGAAACTCTCCCAATGTCGATGTCAGTCGTGAGCTGTCTCTGGGTCCTCAGGAATTAGAGAAGAGCAAGAGCGAGATTTCAGCACCTGCAGATCCCACGAGATTGTATTTCCATTTCGAGTCAATGGTCGACCAGGGAGGTAACGGAGGTAGTCACAGTGCCACCGGCGGATCTTGGAAGAATGGTCGCAGGGTCTTTCGTTGCGATGTCTGCAGCGGAGTTTATCGTCACAGCTTTAGTCTAAAGAGACATTACGTGCGATGTCACGTAAACTTCAAGTACCTCACCAAAGTGGATATCATTCAGTGTGGGGTTCAACCACCAAAATCTGCATCGATATTGCAGGAGGACATGGCTAATCTGGATGATGAAAACATCACCCAGGTAGGTTTTTGTTAAGTTTGAAGTTTTTCAGTAACTGTCTACTGTGACTTGTTCCACTGTTTCAGAATTCTTCTGATGGAGCAATAGCTACTGCAGCTTCGACCTCTTCGGAGGTACTTGTGTCCCCTAGGGATGGAAGTCCTTTTGAACCTCATGGGGAGCATTCCGTGTGCAAGGACGTCGCCTGCTCGCACAAAGGACTGTTGATGGACTTGTATCGATGCAACATTTGCGATCAGTTCTTCGACACCAAGGAGGAACTTCGTTACCATCTGACTAATCACCCAGATGGAGAAGCTGGGGGGCAGAGACAGTTTTCTTGTTCCCATTGCAAAATGCAGTTCAAACACAGGCAGAATCTTCTCAGACATGAAGTTGTACACACAGGTTGAGAAATGAATTTAAGTTATTTTCCAAATGTTATTATTCATATTAACATTATACATAATATTTAAAAAAAATATTTATTGGTGTTGATGTAAAAAAAGGTATTGGTTAAATCAGTATCAGGGCCATTTATGGGCCATATTTATATTTATTTTTATATTTATGTTTTATGGGTTTAAAGTTTAAACATCCGAAATAATTAAAAATGAACAAATTTAAAGTTAAATGTAAATCTTCAAGCAAATTTACAATTTCCAAACAAATACATACATGTAACTGATACATACAATATATTGCTTAAATTTAATCCCTCTACTCAGCTTAATTCTGAAATTATTTACTTAAAATTCTTATTTTTGAATGGCAACTCTTTAATATAAAATTTTAAGTCAACAGAATGTCGAAACAAAGGTTTCTTAGTTTTAAATTAATTATTAATCATTCTAGGCATCCTCTGATGAATAAATCGTACTATCTTCTTAAGGTGCCAAGCCATTCTCTTGCCAGCAGTGTCACAAAAGTTTTCCAACTGCAACTAACCAGAAGCGACATGAAAGAATACACGATGGGCACAGATTAACATGCGACCTTTGCCCTGCAACTTTCACCCAAACAGGGGATCTTAAGAAGCATGCTAGCAAGCAGCATCCTGAATCTTACAATGAGTGTGCTTACTGCTCCAAGTACTTCTCTGTGGAATCTGCCCTTGATGCTCACCTGAGGAAGGCACATGGTAAAGATGTTGAGGCCAATCGGAGAAGAGTCTGTGTTAAGAAGAAGGAGAAGAAAGTGAGATTCATTTATGTCTTTGTGCAGTTAAAGTTTTTTTCAAATTTTTAAAAGATGTTAAAAATCGCCACACATTAAATAAAAATAACCTATTGCAGCTCGTAGCTTTAGTAGAAGTAGCAAAGTAACGTTTAGTAAGTAGGTTAGAATGGTTGACATTATCATATGCCTGAATAATCATTCTAAAAATGTTGGGAGATTTGTGGCTCTGTCAGAGTAAATTATCAAAGCAAGGTGCTTGGTCTCTGTATAGATCAGGGGTGGGCAAACTTTTTGACTCGAGGGCCGCAATGGGTTCATATATTGGACCCGGGGGCCGGACCAAGAGTAGATGGACGGTGTGTATGTGTGAATTAATATAAATTAAATTTACATTTGTAACATTAAATGTTTAGATTAATTTAAGGTAGAAAAGCATAAAAAGAGTTATTTTACAAAACTTTTATGCAATGCATTTCTTTAATAAAATAGTATCTTCAATTTTAGTGGGAACAGTGTTGTTGGTCTCCCTTTCATTAAGGAATCAAAGTCAGGCGTTAGCTTTGTTGTAGCAATTCGCAGAATAGATCTGAGGTGTTGGTCAGTTAACTGGTATCTGTGTCGGGATTTATCGATCTTCATGACGCTGAACGTCTGTTCACACATGTAGGTTGAGCCAAACAAGGCCAAAATCTTCTGTGCCATTCCTCGGAGGTTTGGAAAACAGTCATCTTTAATTGAGGCATAGAACTCTTTTAATGGAAGAGAGCGGAAATTCTCCTTTAAGATTGCATCAGAAAGACGATCGATTAGTTCCAATTGCACTTCTTGTGCACTTATTCACATTTTGGATGGTCTTTTCCTGTGTGGCTAGTGTGGGAAAATGAGAGAAGATTTTCTTTGAAATTTGCCTAGAAAAAAAGGTCAACTTGGCATTGAAGGCATTTACATTACTATACATGTCGTGCACATACAGGTCTTTTCCCTGTAGCTTAACGTTAAGCTCATTCATGTGAGAAAAAATGTCAACAGCAAACGCAAAGTCACACAGCCAATTCTTGTCGCTCAGCTCTGGAATATCATCAGACTTCCCCTTTAACTCCAAAAATGTATCAATCGCTTCTTTAAGATCCCACACTCGTTTAATGACTTTGCCCAAACTCAACCAGCGGACACGAGAGTGGTAAAGCAAGTGGTGGTCTGCGTCGGTTTCCTCCAGAAATGCAATGAACTGACGGTGCCGAAGTCCCTTTGCTCGTATGCAGTTAACAAGCTTTATAACTGACTAAATTATCTAGTGCTCCGCGAGCCGGCTTGAAACGGCCGCCGGGCCGTAGTTTGCCCATTGCTGGTATAGATTGTAGTTTGTAACCATGAAGATAAGTTGCTGGCAGTATGCCAAGTTCCATTTCTTCATTTGATGAGGTCAAATTGGAGATAAATTTTGCGTAATCTACTAACTTTATTTTAACAATTTGTGATTTGTTCTTTCAAAAAATAAAGTTATTTTTAATGACATTAGTTGCACAAACATATATAATGCGCTTGAAATATATATATCTTTGTTTGTTTACATCGAGTAAACAGAAAACATGCCGCACACAAGGTGACTGGACTATATTACAGCTGCTTCTCTTCGTAGACACCTAGAAATACTAAATATTTCTAATTTTTGCCGATCCTAACTATGGCTAAAAAAGGCAAAAAAATTGTCTTTAAAAGAGAAAAACCGGACGAGGTTTGTACGCCGCACGAGCGGAGTTTATTTTTAACCATCGCGCCGATAACTTTTTAAAAGGGAACTTATAAATAGGTCAGATATTTTTACTTGGTAAGATAGTACTTCGAAAGAGGGTGTGTTTAAATTGTGACGAAATCTAGATTTGTGGAAAAGAAACGTAGGACTTGCATGCTGTCGCCCGCCCTCGTGATTGGATATTATTCCTACTTTGAATCACTCCTAGAAAAAGGCACCCATAATCCTTAGCATGTGGTTTTTTAATCAGATTCTGATTGATACCTCGAAATAACAGGTACTGCTCGAAAAAGACAGGGCAGAATCAAGAAGGCTGGCCATCGAAGAGGTCGAGAAGCGACATCCTGCCCGCGGAAATGCCGAGGAATCCTATGCTTGCACTGTTTGTCGCAAGTGTTTTCACAACTATTCGAACATGTGCCGCCACAGACGCTTGGCGCACTACAAGGATTCGAAGGTCGACGATTTCTATGGTTTGGAAGACGAAGAAGAGGTTGGCCGAGTCTCCATCGCCAGTCACCAAGTGCAGTCATTACAACAGGCAGGTCACCAGGTTGGTGTTTCAACCAGGAGCTCGGGAGTCGTTTCAGTTGAATTGGGCTACAAACATTTCCTCGCCGTAAGTCAGACCGGTTCATTTGACCTCATTCGGCCTTATTTAATTATTACTTGTTGTTCGTCAGGTGGCGCGCAACATACCAAAAAATCTCGAATTCTTCATCGAAGGAACGCAGCAGGATCTGAACAACGCCAAGAACCACATCAAATGGAAAGACAACTTAAAGAGTCATTTCGATGGCACTGAAAATGACGTCAAAGAAGATGCACATGCAAGCGATGAGTCCAGTTTTACAACAATTCCAAATGTGTCCTTGGAGGATTACAACTTTCCAAAAGGATTTCAAATCACTTCAAAAGTCAATCATTTGACTTCGGAGTTGGAACTTCCGATGATCGCTGACAGTGAAAAGTCTCTTGAAAATGAAGAAGTTTGTGAGCCAAAGAAGGAAATAGAACCTGATGCAGGAGATGACAAGACTTTCCTGAAATTTTGTAGCAATTGCAAAATGAATTTTGCAGACGAAAATGGGTTTGCCATTCATGTCTTGAGCTGTTCTTCGCTTGCGGAAGTCCCTCGAAAAGCTACGGCCACGTTGACCGAAGATGTGCACGACTACAGTCGAAAGGCAAATCCAGTGGAGGAGGCTTACAAAGTGTTTCCTGAGTTGTCGAAGCTTCCGATTAATTTATTTTCTAGTGAAGAAATTCTAGACCTCTCCAGACACAAGAACTGCGTCTTCATGAGTTCAGTTGATGCCAATGGAATGAGTTTTCCATGCACTGCAACTTCAGAGGAACCTCTTGACTTGACTGGTTCTAAGCAAAAGAAAATATTGCCAAACTCAACTTCGGCTGATTATTCTTCCGTGGCAATTAAAAGTTCTTCTGAATTTAAGTCATCCACACCGATTAAATCTCCGACTTCTCCCATCCTAAATTTCAAGGAAGAAGTAAACTCGCCTTCGCCTCAATCCAGATCATTCACCAACGGTCTGGTTTCGGCTCAACAGTCTACTCAGATGATCAATATCAAACCACATAAGAAAATAATCTGCCTCGTGTGTTACATGTCTTTCACCGACAAGGAAAAAGCCATGGAGCACCAGGAATCGAGCCACGGGAATGTTGATTGTCGTCACGCAGAGGTCGATGAGGACTTTGAGATTTCCATGCTGAAAGTTCCCAAGCCCGATGGACTGTTGAGCTCATCTCAAATTGTTTTCACTTGCGGTTGGTAGATCTCCAGTTCTTTCTAACTTCATTCAACACTGATGTCACTTTGAGGTTTAGTTATATAACTAAAGTCATGTAAATATATATGATGTTAAGAATATTGATCACACAGTAAAATTTAAAGCAAAATATCATTAAATGCAGTTGCAGATAAACTCAAGGATGAAAGTTTGCAGAACGTCGAACAGACGAACGAAGCAATTTCCGAGGCGACCGTTGAAGAGCCTTCAAAAGAAGTCGAGAAGGAGGAGGAAAATCCTGAGTCATCCCTAAAAGTTGATGAAGTAGATGTTTCCACCGAGGAGCTTCTCATGACTGTCGTGTCGGAAGCAACCATGGCGCCTCCAGATGCGGCCGACCTCGGTGAAGATGCAGTCGTCTGCACAAAATGTCGACTGAGATTCACCGATCTATCTGCACTGCACGGTCACATCTCGGAGAGTTGTGGAGACTATTGGCGGAACTTGAGCGACCGCGTTTCCTGGGTGTTCGTCCTCAGGGGAAATCTCGTTCCACCAGAACGGGAGCAACCGAGCGGAACGAATCAGCCTAAGAAAAGGGGGAAATTCAAGTGGCATCAGAACTCCAATCCTCCGCTCTTTCGTTCCAACAGTTCCAATGACGAGAGCCTCAGAAAGCAGCTTCAATCGAGCGGTCGCAACGGAACCTCGACGACGAACCTCGAGGCGAGTCGCAAACTCGTCGCCAACAAAGTCCTCACGAGAAAGCGCAGCCAGGAAATCGGTGCCGCGGTCATGAGCGCCATGGAGGACCCTGATTATTACGTACGGAGCAAGCGGAGAGCCTTTTTGCAGGTAAACTTATGTTTGTAACATTCCTAACAGAAGCTGTATTGATATTCTTTAATTTATTCATCTTTTATTGTCCCATTCTTGAACTTTCAGCAGCAAAACTTGGCCAATGCTTCCAAGAAGGGCATGAAGAGGCAGACGAGTTTGGACTTGCCTCCAAAACTAGCATCAACACTCATGGAAGGAAGTGATTCCAATCAAGCCAATAGCAGTTTGGACGAAGAAACTCTGGCAAACTTGAGCGGAGAAGGGTTCAACGAGGACAACAATGATGATGACGACGACTACGACCCAAACAAATTCATGTGCATTTATTGTAGACATCAGTTTCAGTACACACGCACCTTGCGAAAGCACGTGCTCGAGTTTTGCCACGTGAGGAGGGAATATGTTGAAAACGGAGAGTACTTGGATGTCGAATGGGAGGACGATTTGAATTCAAAGGTGGACATAGTTTTTTGTAAAAACTCTTACTTTTGTAACTCTTACACTGTAGTATTATCATTACCTGTTATCATTTGCAGTTATTTGAACCAAATTAATCCTTTTTTTTAAACTCTCCAACAAGGTCCAACCACCTCCAGTGGCCCAATCAGTGGCAGAGGTCACCGAGGACAATGAAGAAGTAAAGAAGAGTGGAGGAAGAAAAAGGAAGAGAAGGAGTTGGTGTTCTCGTGGCTGCTCTAACAACAACAAACATCAACCTCCTGCCTCTCAAAGTCATGACCTTAGTTCTGAGGTCAAGCAGTACAGCCATCTGCCGGTTCAACTGCAACTGTCCCTCGATCACGCTCAAATGTTGAGAGAAACCAAGAACGACTCATCTGACATTTTGCTCTCAATTCCGATGACAACTCCAGGAGGAACGATCGTCGTTAAAGCCGACGACGTTCACAACGGCGAGAGCGACTTGATGGTCAGTTGTGACAGCATTCCCAACGAGGTGGAAGACGAAATTGGGGGTTACGAGCGATCGACAGAGGTCGTTTCCAAACTCGGGAACGTCGTCGCTGCCTCGACTTCTTCGGCGACTCCCAACGTCATAATCCAATCGGCCGATGGTGGACTCGTCCGTGCAGAGCAGCCGTCGAACGCCACGGATGTGCTCGATCAGTTCCGGCAAACCTTACCTCAGCATCAAGAAACAACTCGATACTCCTCTTCGACGGCACATTTTTCAATTGCTCAGGATACGACAAGCAACAGATTTGAAGATGATGATAATGATTGCGAGGAGGATGAAGGTTCGACAGGTCTTATGATGACCGTCACCTCCTCACCAGCTGTCAAACAACCGCAGGATTCTCCGTGGGAAGCACCTGGAAAAAGAAGGAATTCATCTGAATTGCCGTCGGCGAAGAAGAAGAAAAAGCTCGACCTCGGTTCCAGCACGTCAGATTCCAACTGTCACCTGGTCGTCGATCCGATGATGCCACTGGAGGATGAACCTTAGATGAGTATTTCCATGTGTAAATATGATGGATGTTTTCAAGGACAAGCATGAAACCAGTTTTTTTGATGTGCATTGTTATTGTTGATGTTGTAATGAACTGTTATTGATCATTGCTACCTGTTAGTTCTAAATGTGACACAATAACACGAGTCAGCAACAACCACCAAACCAACAATCTCGCTTTCTTGAATGTTTACTTTAGCACTCCAACGGGCTCATTTAATTGTTTTGCTTATTTGGATTTTCATGTCGGTTCTTTAATATTCGTAATATTAAGCGCTAAATCATGGCGTGAATATACGTCGACAAGGATGCAAAATAACATGAATTATTTAGTAAGGCTGCTGAGCACATATTCATGATGTTCTTCGGCGAATACACGGTGTATTATATACTCTGAATTTCATCAGTATGAAGTAATATTGGACCTTAAAAGGAATGTTGGATTGAATAATAGATACCCGGTCACTATTATTGCCAAGAAGTGCTTCCTATAGAACCGCTCTATATCATCCTTTGAATGGCTTAGGCGGCAGTCAACCATTAAAATGACAGGTAAGCTGCCGAATGGGTTGGCGAGGTGATGGTTTATGGTAATGAGGTGACGCTCAATGCACCAAACAATCGGTAGATTTTTCTGCTTAACTACAAAACGTTTCTTGCGAGTCTTAGTCTTACGAGGAAGCCGACAGAGATTTTGATATTTTGGGACAATGGTTTGAAGTTGGCGAGTGTTGGGAATGAACGTAAAGATGTTGCAGGAAGAAGCCATTTCCGTCGGGAATAAATTACTGTTTCTGGTCAGGAAATTATAAAAATCTCACGCACATAAATTCAGAAAAAGATTCAAATCTTTTCTAGGAATTCATTCGAAAGGTTACGAAGCCAAGCAACTGACTTTGGAGCGACACTCACGTACACATTTGGACACTCATGTTTACATTAAAATGTAAATGATATTTAAGTCCAAGGTTGTCGTTTTATATTTTATGTTCATCTCATGCTTGGGGTGAATAAATCGCACACAAACAGTATTATAATCAGGAGGCATTATTCAATTAGCAAGGTTCTGGCGAAAGAAATTTGAAAATAGAACGCTTAGAAAAATAAAATAGAAATTAACGAAGGCAGAAATAAATCGAAGGAAGCCCAGCAAGGGGAACTGAAAAGCGCTTCGTCAGGCGAATATTCCTTGCGACCCATGCGAGTAAAACATTGATTTGTCAGTCTACGAACTTCATCGACTTCGTTGTACGAGTCACAAGCACTTTTTCCACTTCAATAAATTGCCATTTCTGTCAGTACTTCATCAATAAATGGAGTATTCAAACGTCATTTGAAGCTCATATTTCCTGCCATATTTTCAAATCTTCAACATTTGACCCCGATTGAAGTTTTGTCCTTTTTCAACGAAATTCACTAAAATTCACTAATTCTCTAAACATTCAATAACTCGGGATCATAGTTAAAAGCAGGATTTCTATTCTAAAATTGATATCAATTTTGTCCTCTTCAGCACATTTTTAATTTCCTGTAGAAAAATGAATTACTACGTTTTTGAGGAACTGTCAAGCCGCATTAATCATTCTGCATAAAATTAATATTTTAAAGACAATTATACATTGAAAATCGGAAAATATTGGATCCTGTTTGAAAAATGAGAAATTTTAATTTCAGACGACTGGATTTAAAATAAGCAACAAAAAGTAAATAAATTCTTTAAAAAAAACCGCAATTTAAAAATTTCTTATGATGCTGGGGTCAACATCTTAAAATAAAATTCAGCCCTTAACAGTGACACTGTTTGCTGAAATTCTTAAAATCTGAAATGTTGACGGACGGAATTGTGATTCTGTTGAAGATTTTATGACGTGACGACATGATAGCGTCAAGTAGAGCACGTTACCAGCAGAAAAATCTTTTGAAATGTAATCTCAGAGTTTTAGAAACCGGTTTAATCTGGTTAAGCAGATCTCTGGATAAAAGTGGATTTAAATCAATTTTATTTGGCGATTCTCTGCCATCCTGCAATTGCAGACATAAGACCTTATGCGAGCTTCTCGCAAGCATCATCGCTGATCGTTAAGCGGTTGATGCGACAGTAAAACAAGATAAAAGAACGCTGAGATCATTTGTCCGATTCTTCAATCACTTTCAGCTTCTTTACTCAATCACATCAACATCACATCAGCATTAATGCCTTTAAGGGATGGTGCCATTGGAGCTAGTAAATAAATATTTATTATTATATTATTAGAAAATATATTTATTATTTATAAATATTGATAAAGCGAATGTTTATTTTAGGTCATAAATATAAGAATTGTCTTATGAATCGAAGAAGCAGCCAAGTATAATTCGCCAGGGATGGATTCAATTTTGCTGCTTGGCAGGAAAAACAAGAGCAGTTCCTCTTTCCTGAGGCTGCTCCTAACATGTTTATTTGTTTATTTGTTTATTGTTTATAATTATTATATTGCTCCTAACATGTTTATTTGTTTATTTGTTTATTGTTTATAATTATTATGTTGCTACTAACATGTTTATTTGTTTATAATTATTATGTTGCTACTAACATGTTTATTTGTTTATTTGTTTATTGTTTATAATTATTATATTGCTACTAACATGTTTATTGTTTCGTGTTTGTAATTATTTGGCTACTAACATGTTTTTTGTTTCCTGTTTATCACGCTAATCATTTTTAGATTTTAATCTTACTTGTCAATGAGGAAAATCCATATTTCCATTCATTCTGAAAGTAAAACATCAGCTGGGATGCGTTTTAGTACAGCAATTAATTTCTATTTTAGAAATATAATCGTTGAAGATAATTAAACCAGCCAAGTGGCTTGAATAAATAAAGTGTTTTTTTAAATTATTTCGCAATAAAAGAATGTCGTCATTGATAATTTATTATATAATTTCCATCATCCAATTGTCCTCAGGGAATCATCCTTCATACTAGTTTGTGGCTCCTCACTCTTGTGCCACATACTTGGCCAGGTAAATGAAATATGGCCGGATGAAAGAAATGCGGCTTCAACCTAAAACCCCTTCTCGAATGTTATCCATGTTAGAAAATTTCGAAGCTATTTTCCAAATAAAACTAATTAACATTGAACCATTTTACATTATTAGGTACTTGATTTTATATGATTTTTAGAAGTCGTATTAGATGATATAAATATAAATGATGTAAGAAATTGCATGAAATCATAGAATATTTCTTGTTTTATAAGGTTAATCAACTGACTAACTGTAGAATCATGACAACATCAACCATGTAAACGGTTATTGCTTGCATATTATTTCAGTTGATTAATTATAGATAAGTAATTATGTTGTCAACGATGTTCGTAGATATGTATTTACATGAATAATAATTTGTTTTAAAATATAAATTTATTTAAAGAAGTTATTGACCATCTGACAAATATCACGCCATGTTGTCTCATCCTATCCATTTTTAGTGAATATTTTTCTATCTCGTCATCATCATTATCATGGCCACCAAGACCACCACTGCAACTCTCGTCGCAATCACAATCATCATCCTCATCACCTCCATCCATCTTCATCGACAAAATAATTAAAACGAAGTCATTAAAAATAGAATTTATTGTGCTCATACTTTCTTTCGAATTAACACTGGCTAGGAGGAAATTTTAATAGAATAATAATGGCGATGGAATGAAGCGATAAATATCGTCTGGTCAGCGTGCGTAAGTCTGGCTACGCGATTCCATCTCACGGTCCACGTTGAGCCTGCATCGTTCAGTCACGAAAACGCATCCCGGAGTTCAAGACGTTCAGAAATAACTGGATTCGTTGGGTTTTCTCGGCCAACTAGAACAACTGATTCCATCTGGAAGCTGTTACGACTTAGCGACAACAATTTTCGATTTAACGCAACGTTTTATAACAGCCAGAAAGAAAGCTTTCGCACATTTTAAACTGAGAAGAGGACTTGATGTTGCGAGGAGTGTACGTGGAATTGTCCAAGAATTACACGGTGCTTCGAAAAAATGGGATTCCATCCCCCAAAAGGTTTTTTATTTTGTTTTTTAAAGATTGCATTCAAACTTTGTTGGTGAAGAAATCATTCAGAAATGTTTTTGAGGCCTTTAAGTTCTTGACGTTTTCACGCTCTCTGTCATGTTTCTTTGATAATCACATTGTTCACTGGAAACATGCGATCACTCATTTGGTTCACTCACTCACTCACTCACTCACTCACTCACTCACTCACGCACTCACTCACTCACTCACTCACTCACTCACTCACTCACTCACGCACGCACTCACTCACTCACGCACTCACTCACTCACTCACTCACTCACTCACTCAGCACTCACTCACTCACTCACTCACTCACTCACGCCACTCACTCACTCACTCACTCACTCACTCACTCACTCACTCACTCACTCACTCACTCACTCACTCACTCACTCACTCACTCACGCACTCACTCACTCACTCACTCACTCACTCACTCACTCACTCACTCACTCACGCACTCACTCACTCACTCACTCACTCACTCACTCACGCACTCCACTCACTCACTCACTCACTCACGCACTCACTCACTCACTCACTCACTCACTCACTCACTCACTCACTCACTCACTCACTCACTCACTCACTCACTCACTCACTCACTCACTCACTCACTCACTCACTCTCACTCACTCACTCACTCACTCACTCACTCACTCACTCACTCACTCACTCACTCACTCACTCACTCACTCACTCACTCACTCACTCACTCACTCAACTCACTCACTCACTCACTCACTCACTCACTCACTCACTCACTCACTCATTCACCCATCTATCTAACATATTACCTACCCACCCATCTCCAACAACTTTTCGGCACCATTCATCACCCACATCAAGACTAAGTTATTGCGACTTATTCAAACGAAAATATTGACGACAAAGCAAGACGATGTTCGATTTCAACCAAACTATTACTTTGATTATATTAATATTATTAATTATTAAAATTATTAATATTTTGAGGTGAGAATCCATCATAAAGTAACATGGCTGCCTGAAATATCTAGCGATACAAATTCTTGCACGAAAGTCATAGAAAAAACACTTTCATCAGGTCACATTTTCACTTAAAAATTTATAACGAAGTCATCCAGGTAAACAAGAAGCGGGAAAGTTTTGTCCAATCACGGTCGGTCAAACTCCATATCTTAAAAATTATTGGTCTTTCATTTTATGCGATAAACTGACTTTGCCCAAGCATTTCACGAGATAAAAGGGGAAAAAGTAATCAAAATTGGATGTTGTTCAGGCTGAAAAAATTTAATATTTATTGAAATTCACAAAATATTTTAAAAATAAAATACTTTTTCGAAGTTTTTGCTTCTCAACATTTTTTATCTTGAATTTCCGGTAAGATCTCTGCATTGTCTTCTGATTGAAAAGGTTACTAGCACCCCAATGCTGTGACTGCTATCACCACTGCCATCATCATCATCATCATCATCATCATCATCATCATCATCATCATCATCATCATCATCATCATCATCATCATCATCATCATCATCATCATCTACATCGTCGTCGTCGTCGT
>JAJTWR010000332.1:1057500-1080000 GCA_021613335.1 Whitmania pigra
ACATTGGAATTTAAAAGACACTGGTTCAGTGTGAACCTCAGAATAATTGTCTTAGACTTGAAAAAGTGATTTTTGAAAGACACAAAATGAGAAAACAAATGAATAAATTGGAAGTTGCAATCCTGATCGATTACGAAGAAGTACTAAATGGAAAACAGTTAAGCATCGGAAGAAATAAAAGACTGCTTAAAGGTCTTGTTTCGATTGATCCACCGAGCATAAAACCTGACAGTTTTGTCAATCAAAATCTTCGAAAGAGAAGTTCATTGAGACGTTTTCTGATGTCCTGCTTCAAAGACCAGAATGTTTTCGAAAATCTTTAGGCAATTAAAAGCAAGACAGTTGAAAGTCATTGGACGAACGCCAGTATTGAACGAACCAAAACCACGTCAACAACGGAACATGGCGACTCCGAGTAACTAAAAAGCAAAGACAATAAAAGATGTTGCTACAAAATTACAAGCATTTCTCTTTAAGAATTTCAGCTGCAGATCATAAAATATAAAAACAAAGTTTTAAAAGATGAAATAAAAACCTTTTCACTAAGTTTCTGACATTCAAGTTGTGAGTATGAGGTTACGAAGAGTTGGCAGATGCACCTTAGGAAATGACACGAGACATATGTTTATGAAGCCGAGAACTTAAAAAGGAAATGAGAATACCGAAATAAAGCTTTGTCATACACGTTTTAGCAGCAATCATTATTTAATTTTAAAACTTTTATTGTTTATTAATGAATTAAACATATATTTCTTCAAATAATGCTTCATTTTATGGATAGGTATCATAAAACTTAGAACATTACAGAGTAATTCCATGCAAGAAATGTGTCCCCTAATCATTGCTAATTAGATCGATTGAATATTCATGAATCATGCCATGAGACATGGTTTTGTAAAAGTCATCACTGTTTCTCGGATGCCCTCATTTAAGATGGAAACATTGAAATTGTAAAAAAAATTGAATGTGGTTGCTGCCATTTCTTAATGGCGACTTTAGATTCATTTTGTTTGCTGTATGAGTATCGACAGCATTAAGAACAATATGTACAAGTGCTGCATCTGAAGTGAATTTGTATCGTTGACAAATAATATCAAAACATCACAAATATGAACAAATACTAGGAAAACTGGAAATTATCCAAACGTCGGGAGAGAATTTTCAGTTATTTTGCTCTTTCTTCGACAGATGGAACTCTTAATTGAACCCGGGTGGTCTTAAGTTGCCCTCCTTATGAGGCAATAAAAGCCCTGCCGCATTGTCACTAGTTCCCTTGGTCACTTACTTGCCACGTCATCACCATCATCATCTTAACCACCAAGTCATCACCATCATCATCTTCACCACCACCATCGTCAGTGTATTCGTCGTTATCATCATCACAATCATCGCAGCATGGTTGGTAACTGTGACTAACAGTGCCATTTGTCTTCTCCGCGTTAGGAGCCATTACAAAAGGCCTTTAAGTTATTGCTTACAATTATTGCCTTAGTGAGACAGACACAGACAATCATAAACCGCTTAATTAGCTGAATTCGAGTGGTTTTAATATTTCATCATTAAACGCGTAATTCCGAATATGATCGCCATATTTTCATTGTCCTTTCGCTCAGCACCGTGAGGAACATGTGATGAAATCTCATGATCTTAATAGTAAACTCAGAGAATATATTGTTATCGGAGGAGTTAAATGGGTGAAATCCTCTTTCATTGTCATGGCAACAAAGTGTTGGAGTATCATCATCATCACCCATCGTACATCACAATTGGATTCAGACACGTAAACTGTTTCAATTCATTATCAATTTCATTAGTAATTAAACATTACTGTTAAGAAGCCATAGGCCACAAGCTTTCCTCATCATCATCATCATCGTCATCGTCATCATCATCGTCATCGTCATCGTCATCGTCATCGTCATCGTCATCATCGTCGTTGTCGCCGTCGTTATCGTAATCGTCATCATCAACATCACCATCATTATCATCAGCGTCATCATCAACGCCATGACGAAATTCTTGGAAGGGTGACCCTTAGGAGGCCATAGTGTCTCCGGTGAATTGAATGCCATTTCAGCTTTGGTGCTTGCGAAAGGCAGAAATAGCAACAACGGAGTTATTTTTAGTGTCCACTTTATCTTCGGAAAGGGGGAGATTTGCGGGATGCGATCGCAAGAAAAGGATGGACAATGGATTTCTGCGTGAACGTCTGCCAAGGACAATTACTGCTCATCCAGGTGTGAATGCTGTCGAGTATCTCGCAAGAGCACTGCTCTGCTTTCCTCCTGGAAATGATGATCGACAGTTGGAAACAAATGCTTCTTGAGTCGTGGAAGCTGGAAGAGATTATTATACTGGGTATTATATTATATACTATATATATATTATTATACTGAGGATGAAGACAGTGAATATTTGATACTATAACCAAATTATATCCTTCAATATCATTTGGAAATTTAAACATTTTTTGAAGGTTCATTGGGTATGTTTTGATTTTGTCGCAAATACCCGACATTCCATCCACCGATTCGGAGAGTGACAAACCCTGGTTTGGCATCCATTTTCTGCTATTCGGCTGTAAGTGAATAAATGTTTTGCAAGCGAGAAACTTTGTGTTTTAGGTGGTAACGCTGTTTTCTCATGAGATTTTAATTACAAGCAAGGTTAATATCACCTTTATTGTGATCGGATGAATCACCACTGTGGACAACTAATGGTGGGAATCCATCAGCAAAACACCGGGATCTTCATTCCTTTTGAGCTGATGGATTGCTGAAGAATGGAATATCTGGCAAGGCATTTGGCTGTCTGTTGCGTCACTTAACGTTGATGAAATTGAATGACTTTCAAGATTAAGGGAAGCTAGAAATGAGTTCTATTTTCGGTGAAAATGCTTTAATAAACGAAAGAATTATTGGTTCAATAAAGGAAAAACTTTTATCAAAGATCAGATTAGATTATCCACAAAATTCATTTTCTAAAAGCGCAAATCGTTTGTGCGATGTGCATCCTGAAATGGTCATTATCTAGAAAACAATGAGAATTCAATAAAACCAATGACGAACAACTTAGCAGTTTTATCCCGTTCAGCATCTTCAAAAAGTCCAAAAGTCGATGAATTTCGAGTTCTTTCGATCGCCTGAAATTAGAATTCTTGCTTGGAATTCTCTTTTAAACGAGAGTCGTCGTCTAACAACGTCCTGTGCGGACCTGCCAACACATCTGAATGGTTTTTGACAGAGCCAATACATCTGGCATACTCACAAGCTTCGGTATTTTTTCTATTTATTATGTAAGTTTAAAGCCTTCACAGTACTCAATAAATCGTTTCTGTAATTGTGAGCAGAGATTTGTGAATGTTTTACTTGCAGAGTGTATAAATCAATACTTGTGCTGGGTCTAGGACTGAGTTACTGTCGGCACAAAATATCAGCTTCACTAAACCTCAGACCAGCCACCTTTGTTTTTGTTTCGTTTCCCTAGAAACAGTAAAAAATAAAAAATAAAAAATAAAAAATAAAAATAAACACGAGGTTCTGTTTTTCTGGCAGCAATTATTACCATCATATTATTATGATACCATCATGATATTACCATCAGAACAATCAAATCTTTATTCTCATTAGTGCGATGTTTTCAGTGCTTTGTCGCCTGCTTAAATTCCATCTTTTCCTATCCATCTCTCCAACTTCAGTGGAGCACTTTTCCAGTGCAAATTCCTTCTCATTTGATGTTGTTGTTGTTGTTGTTTTTGCATAAATTTTCATTCCTTAATTCAGCTCCATCAGGTGAGTGTTGGCAGTTGTGGCGATATTAACTTCAAGAGTGATGACTTCTGATTCTTTGAAGAACAAACCTGGGCCTCAGAAGGACTGGAGAGGTCATGTCACCTGGAGTGATGGATGGAAAGACAAATGGAAGGATGGATGGGAGTCTCGGAGGAGGTGTTTGGAGTGATGGATTGAGCAGTTGATTAATGGTTGTGATTGATTGATTGATTGATTGAAGAATGATGACGAGATGATCCTCATTAAAAGTCTAGTCATTAATAATTAATCCGCCCATCCAATCACTCAGAGACATTACCATCGTCATCATTACCGCTTTATTACTTCCATCGTCATCGTCATCAGCGTCATGGTCACCAGCACTTTCATGATATCATTAAATCCTTGTATTTTTATATATAATTGATTGTTTATTGTCTGTGTTATTTATGCAACTTGCCTTGTAAAAACCTGGTTATGTTATAAAATAAAGAGGTCACTATCGATTGACTGACCCACATATCTCATATGTCATTGGACAGCCACATGTGCCGTCACCGTGTGGTTGTGCTTGTTTCTCGGTCTCTGCGCACGCGCAGGACAAACATTGGACTATTTTCCTACGCTGTCACTCCTTCCTCCCTCAACGTAACAGCCACAACGACGAGTGAAGTACGAAACGAAAACATGAAGACAAACTCAAATGGTCATTCATTAACGGACCTTGGGAGTGGCTTGCGTGAGGTTTTCTCATGACGGCGTTCGTGTTTGTGCGCCTTTTTAAGACAAATGTAATGTCAGCGTTTTTTCATTTAAGAGCCTCCAACCCATCTTTTCTTCTCTGGAACGGAGCAGTTCTTGAAAAGGACCGCATCACAACTCGTCCGAAGCTATTTTCTTTGGCCATGTATCCTGCCGCCAGAAATAGAAAATCGTGATTTCCACTTTCTTTAATGCACGCGGATTAGATGAGTGATTAAGCGCCTTTGATGTCCTCGCATTGTATGCTTCGTCGTTTTTATCTTGCCAGGAAGGATTTTTGTTACTGCTGCTTCGGTCCCTGTTGCTGTCCTGTGCGGAGAACCGTTTTGTTGTTGGTGTCACTCTTAATTTTTCCTCGACATATTAATCGACGAGATGAGGAAGTCTGTGCTTACAGGATAGCCAGAATTTACTGCCAGTCGGAGAGGAGAGGCGACCCTTCTATATATGGGGGGGTTTAGTGGGTGGGTGAGTCAGTGAGTGAGTAAGTAAATAATGTTAATATCCACACCAGTATTTTCTTCAGCCAAAGCTGACATGCTGAAAAGCAGTGAATATTGAATCAAAATTTCTAATGGAAATTTCTTCCTGGGTCGTAATAACCGGAAAAATGTAAATGAAATAAAAAGTGAATAATTTTTCCTCCATTACTATCTGCCATCTCCGAGGCATTGCTACTAAATTAATGAATTAATGATGCGTAATTTTACATTTATTAGCTGAAAATACATTGTTAATCATATAACATATTATATTATTAAATTTATTATAATAATTACCAATTTAATAACAACAATATTAATAATATTAATATGATGAATGTAATATAATAATTTAATATAATTAATTTAATGCAATAATTACTGTTAATATTGTCATTAGAATATATTTTACTATTATTATTATTGTTGTTGTTTGTCATTAACTAACCGAATGATGGTAATAAAAGGAAATAATTTTGAAATCACCACGATGATGCCTCGTTGCCATGGAAAGTGAAAATGGCGTCTGAACATTTTCGCGCTTCAGATCCCTGGTATTAAGTTGTAACAAAGTAGTTTCATGCGACATACTTCATCCACGACTTTCACCATTTTCATCTCTTAATTAATTTTCATATTTTCGATGATAGTTTCATTCATGAAGGATTTTAGTTATTGTTGTTAAATATTTTCGGTATCGAAATAATTTTTAAGTTTCTGATGACCTTAAATTACTGTCATGTTATAAATCTTTGAATTCAAAAAACAAGACTCAATAACTAACTTTTTTCCATCCACTTACCCACCCATCCATCCACCCATCCATCCACTCACCTATCCATCCATCCATCCATCCATCCATCCATCCATCCATCCATCCATCCATCCATCCATCCATCCATCCACCCACCCATCCACTCACCTATCCATCCATCCATCCATCCATCCATCCATCCACTCATCTACCCGCTCACCAACTCCCGTTATCTCAATGTTTGCTGGAAAAGCCTTATGTTGATTAATAGAGCACAAATGCATTATAAATAGGACAATTATAAGCCTCCTATTTCTCCATCTTCAGATTCCAAGCAATGATGAGGATCGTGCTGATAATGATGATAAAGCTGCAGGCCACGAATATGGAGGAGGATGACCACGACGATGACGGCGATTATGATGATGATGATAGTGGTGGTGGTGATGATGATGGCGATGATGATGACGATGTCGACTCCTTGTTTCAAATTTGGTGACTGACAAACTTTGACCTGAAGCGAACATGTCAAATTCTGTGACATCCTTGCAACATGACGTTGATTATTTTTCTATTCTCATTTGTTTTTTAATTTCAAAATTTAAATTTTTAATTTTAATTAAAATAAGGATATAAATTGTTATTCCGGCTTATGCCTCCCGTTGTTGTTATTGAATTTCTAAAAGTTTTAAATTACTTTAGCGCAGGTTTTGTTGTCGTTCAAGAGGAATTAGATTTGCTATTGTTTTTAAAAGAAGGCGAAATGTTATTAAAGTTCAATTATTTATTCATTTATTGATACATTAATTATTTATTTCAGAATTCAAATTTATTAGCGAATTCAAAATGCCATATACAGTGGAACCCACTTATCTCGGCTTAGGATAACTTGCCAACCCTATTAAGTCGACGTTTTTGAAGTGGAACCGCCAAATTCTCTCATTGTCAAATCATTTTCTCATCGGTTATGTCGATTCATTTATGTCGCCGAACCCTAACATCTCGAGCACGAAAGAGGGCCGAATTTTCCACTTTTACATCGTTTAACTCGATCCCCGTGACTAATCGCCGGCTTTGAAGTGGAACCACCAAATTCCAACTTTTTTTTGGCATTTCCCCATCGATTACACGCTGTAGCTATTTTTTCTATTATTCGTTCTGTAGACACAAAATGTCTAAAATGATGTTAAGAGAATACTGGAAAATCAGGCGGTAGAGAAAAAGTATGAAATCATATTGCAACTAGAACAAAGACAGACCTTTGTCGTCAGTAGGCAAACACCAAGGAAAACTGACATGATAAAGTAAATGTACGAGGAGTCTGTTTTTGATCCAACAAGACAAAAACTTAGAGTGGCTGAGCACAAAGATGTCGACGAGGCAGTGCTTCAATGGCCAACAATATTTAGAGACAAACCTTCCCGTCAGGGTTTTTCCAAACCTTAACCAGCACCAGCCATGATTGATTACTATTCCTAAGCGCACGTTATGATTGATTGAGATCTTAAATAGGTCAGAGGCACACGATCATATGTTTATTCGTATCATAGGTTTCAAGTCCTAACGCTCTGTTTGGCGTGCGACTGCGTGGTCTAGTGGTTAAGAGCTCGACCACAGTGAGCGCTTAGGAATATTAATCAACCATGGCTGGTGCTGGTTAGGGTTTGGAAATACGCTTTCCGTCAATAGGGGATTTTGTGAGCGATCTTTGTATTTGCAATATAGGAAAATGTAATTAAAAAGCTTTGTATCGAGAATCGACGGTGGTTGATTATTGAGAATTGGTAAATCTCTGATGCTAGATGGTTGATACATGACTTTTGTTGTTAGAAAACCTGTACATACATACTTCTGTTATCAATATCTAATATCAATTGCTATTGTGGAAAAACCAAACACACGTGCATATACATTCTCATTTATTAAAGCACATTAATAGATGTACATAAAGAAATTACAGTCACGTGTTAATAAACCGTGCAATTCATAAGTCTCCGTCTGTAAAACTAGAATAAAACAATAACAGTAAAAACAAATAACCCTTAATAACAAGCAATTTCATAGCAACTGTTCAAAATATTTATCAGTGAATAATAATTAATATCGATGAGTATAAATATGTGAATATAAATTGTTATCGTGTTTTGTCGTTTTATTTTAGTTTTAGAGACGGAGACTTATGAATCGCACGATACAGACGCCATATTGACTTTCGGTTATCTCGATCATCGGTTATCTCGACGCTTTTTGGCAAAAGACGGGGTTCGACTATTATTGTTTGACTCGAACCATTCTGCAGTCGCGTGCTTACTAATGCTACTTTTACTCTTTTTAGTGATTTGAATATTTGAAATTTTAAAAATATATATAATATTTAATTTATAACTTAATATGAAAATATTTAGAAAATAACTGATAAGTTCAATAAACTCTCAGCTCAGTCAAAGACACCACAACGCCCCAACCAGTCCGTGCACAAGTTCTCCCCACCCTACTCTTCCAACCCACCGGGTCGTGTGAGTCCTGAGGATCCCCCTTTGGAAGTCAAAAAAGGAGTAAAATGGGTGGAAAAGACTGCCAGCCTAGGCAGCAGCAAGGTACTGGAGTGCCACATCAGCCATCCCAAGAGTTTTCATCCAAAATTCATCGTCACCTGGAAAAAGAAAGGCGTGGAAGCACCTATTTTTACCATCTTTGACGGTTACCAACCGAGGCCTGACTCCACTTTTGATGGAAGAATCAGGTGAGTGAAGGCGTTCAATAATTCAGTTACGATTGTTGATCCGATAGCGTGTGACAAATACAGGTGTTGTCAAGGTGGCAGGTTGACAGATGAAAGAAATCATTGTTAATACTTATCAAGGTTGATGATTGAAGAAACTCAGACTGTTTGTTGATTGGTTCAACTGATGGAATGATCAACCGAGTAATCAGTATTTGGTATGCAATATAACGGAATTCTCGCACGTTTTGGTTTGCTTCGTCTAAAACATAATATTTCATTTCTTGTATGTCTTCAAACGTCTCTCAATTTTATCTCCATCTTGTAAATTATTTCTTTTTCAGCTAATCTCAAATCCATCTAGAAAAACTGCGTTCTTTCAACCATGTTTTACACCATCCATCCATCCATCCAAACTTTTATTTCTTTTCCGCTTATTTCTTCCATCCATCTCACAAATACTTGGACGTCATCAAATGACTCCGTGCAATCTACTCTCGCACGGTGTCCATTTGTAGCCACCTATCGTCGTCATCTTCCTCATCGTCCTCTTCATCGTCATCGTCGTTGTCATCTTTATCATCTTTGCCATCTTCATCTGCTTAGTCACAGTCATCGCCAAAATTACCAAGAACAGTGATTGATTCTGTAACCCATCGCTGTTGTCTTAGAAAACCATCAAAACCAATGCCTTATCAGGAGCAGACTTCCACACTATTATCATCACTGTATTCTTATGTGACCAAAACACTTTGGAGATGCCAACTCCTGTGAGAGTTTGGAAAGAGAAAGTAATTTCGAAAGGGATGGAAATATGGAAAACTGCTATTCACTGAAACTTGAACACTCTGGGGAGAATGGCTGAATGAAACACAGATGTTTGAGAAAAAAATGGGTGGGTCTATGATTGATAGGTTGACTGATTGAATGAGGAGATTGGTGAAAGAATGGTTGGTTGGACGGTTGGATAGATGGATGGATGGATGGATGGATGGATGGATGAATGGATGGATTGATGGATAAACGGATGAACGAATGAACGAATGAATGAAGGAATGAGTGATTAACAGAAGAAGTTGACTTGATACAAAACACATGTCAGATAGCACATAACAGCACAATTTGTTTATGCACTACTACTCTCATTCTTCAGGATGCCGATGGAGTTGAAGATGACCTCTGCTGATGATGATGACGATGACGATGAGGATGACGATGAGGATGATAATGATAAAATGTCTACGGATGATCCGCCACTTCTTCGAGCAAGTGAAGATGAGAAAAGACTTCCTTGTCGTCAGGAGATTTCATGAGAAACACGTTGCTGACCCAACATTGGTCGGATTATTAAAGGATTTGAACTGAAGACACTTTGACTCCTCGGGGCAAACATTTCTTGCTTTTATCTTCTTTTCTGCCTATTACGAACGACTTTTAATGCCTTTTTGCTAATTAGATCGCGTGACCTTCCCTGGAAAAAATCTGGAATAAAAATAATTATAATAAAAATATCAATATTTAATTACATGGGGAATATGAATATTGAATCACAGAAAGAATAAGAATTAAATTCATTAAAGCAGGAATATGAATATTTAATTACATGGGAAATATGAATATTTATTTTAATGAGGAGTATGGCTAATAACTTGGGAACAATCAGTTGCCATAATTTCAAATAACTGCATAATGATGATGATTTTCAAGATGTCAAATATATTTTATTACTAAATTATATATAATTATTTATTTATTATTCATAAACAACCTGAAAAATTAATATAATATTTATTATTAAATTAGAATAATTGCCATATTAAAATAAATATTATCATTGAAAATAAGGTAAAAATAAATATTTAATAAATAATTATTAGTAAATTAGAATAATTGCCATATTAAAATAAATATTATCATTGAAATAAGTTAGCAATACATATTTTTGTAATTAAATTATTATAATATTATGTCATTAAAGCATTTTATTGCACAACCTGCAGCAGCAAATCACCTGGCAGCCAGAAACGGCTGTAAGGAACAATGGATCGTACACCTGTACTATTTAACCTTTAACCCAGCGACCATAATTTAAGAACACACTTAATTTATGCACATAACTTTAAATGTATGCGCATATTTAATTTAAGAGCATATTTAATTTAAGCACATACCTTTATAAATGTATGAAATATTTAACTTAGGCGCATATTTAATTTTAGAACATGCTTAATTTAAACGCATTCTACCACTCGAGCTGGCTAATAATATTTACGATGGTCAGTTCGTCATCATCATCATCATCATCATCATCATCATCGTCGTCATCATCGTCATCATCGTCATCATCGTCATCATCGTCGTCATCATCGTCATCATCGTCATCATCGTCATCATCGTCATCATCGTCATCATCGTCATCATCGTCATCATCGTCATCATCGTCATCATCGTCGTCATCGTCGTCATCGTCGTCATCGTCGTCGTCATCATCATCATCAGCATCATCATCATCATCGTCGTCATCATCATCATCATCAGCATCATCATCATCAGCAGCATCATCATCATCATCAATCATCATCAGCATCATCAGCATCATCATCATCAGCATCATCATCATCATCATCATCATCAATCATCATCAGCATCATCATCATCATCATCATCATCATCAGCATCATCATCATCATCATCATCATCATCATCATCATCATCATCAGCAGCATCATCATCATCATCATCATCATCATCATCATCATCATCATCATCATCATCAGCATCATCATCATCAGCATCATCATCATCATCATCATCATCATCATCATCATATCATCATCATCATCATCATCATCATCATCATCATCATCATCATCATCATCATCCTCATCATCATCATCATCATCATCATCATCATCATCATCATCATCATCATCATCATCAGCATCATCATCATCATCATCATCATCATCATCATCATCATCATCATCATCATCATCATCATCATCATCATCATCACATCATCATCATCATCATCATCATCATCATCATCATCATCATCATCATCATCATCATCATCATCATCATCATCATCATCATCAGCATCATCATCATCATCATCATCATCATCATCATCATCATCATCATCATCATCATCATCATCATCATCATCATCATCATCATCATCATCATCATCATCATCATCATCATCATCATCACATCATCATCATCATCACATCATCATCATCATCATCATCATCATCATCATCATCATCATCACATCATCATCATCATCATCATCATCATCATCATCATCATCATCATCATCATCATCATCATCATCATCATCATCATCATCATCATCATCATCATCATCATCTTCCATACATCGACTTCTCAACGCCTCAAATGCTTTTACTTACATTAATGTTTTTTATTAAATGCATCATTTAATCAAATTAAGTGGATATTTAAATGGAAATGTCACTGTTTTGAATTTCAAATGAGTCATTTTATCTCATAAATTAATTAAAATCGGAAACGGTGGTATTTGACCTTGCATGACCTTTCATGTTCTTTTTTGAGCCTCTTAATGATAACAGTTAATTCATTAGCATGCATACAAGTCTACGTGCAACTATCCATCAATTCATCCATCAATCCATCCATCAATCTATTCATATATCAATGATTTTTAAGGCAAGATGGATGGGACATGATGGAATAATTGGAAAAGTTTTAAAGACATCAACCGCATCTTCGAAAAACCAGTATAGGAGGTGTATTGTTGGGTGGTGTGGATGAATTGTTGGGTGGTGTGGATGAATTGTTGGATGGTTTGGATGAATTGTTGGATGGTTTGGATGAATTGTTGGTGGTGTGGATGAATTGTTGGATGGTTTGGATGAATTGTTGGGTGGTGTGGATGAATTGTTGGTTGGTGTGCACACTAAATGAACGTCCTTATGTGAGCTCGTTCCACTGAATTCATTGGTGCGTGGAACAGGAAAGTGAGATGGATCGGTGACTGGATTTCAAGTCCAACCGGTAGAATGAGGACGACTATAGCGATGATGATGACGATGACAACGATGATGATGAGGATCTCATCTAAAGTTTATTAACATTATATTCAAATTATTATTATTATTATTATTATATTATTATTATTATTATTATTATTATTATTATTATTATTATTTTTATTATTATTATTATTATTTTTATTATTATTATTATTGTTATTATTATTATTATTATATTATTATTATTATTATTATTATTATTATTCTGATGGATGATGGATGGGCACTCACACTGTCTCAGCTTTCGATTGCACCGGTTGAAAGGACGATTGAGACAGAAACGATTGACCGATTGAAGTAATGATTGATAGAGGCAATGATTGATCGATTAGATGGAAATCATTTTATCTTACATTCCACGATATTCGTGCAATCTCTTTTATCCTTTGATAATGCCATGAAGCGGTTAGCCGGAATTCAAATCTTGTTCTACGAGTGATGACTTAGATAGTCATCATCATCATCATCGTCATCGTCATCATCGTCATAATCATCATCATCGTCATCGTCACCATCGTCATCATCATCATCAATATCTTAAGAATATGAAAACTTTCCTTCTCCATCTTTAGGTCGGTGGGTCAAGCCTCCATAGAGATAAGCAGCATACGACCATCTGATGGCGGATGGTACGAATGCGTCGTTCTCTTCCTCGACAAAAACGACGACGCGACAGGAAGCAACAACAACAACAACAACAACATCAACAGCAACAACAACAACAACGGAACGTGGATATACCTTTCAGTTTACAGTGAGCATTAACTCGGATTCTTTTGTTGATTTTGGGAATGGTCGTGATAATGATTGTCCACGTTGTTATGGTAACTGCTGATGGAGATGAAGATGATGATGATGACGACGACGACGATTGTGATAACGTTTTCATCATTGCTTGAGTTTTCGTTTGCTTCGGTTTTATTTTAATTGTTTTTGTAAATAATATCGCAGGAAATTTTAAAAATTATTTAAAATAAATTGTTTGCAGAAAATGATTCAAATAGTTATAAATTATTGTGCATTTTATTATTGACGAAATAAATATTTGTCCAACCTTTAGAAGCGTATTTCCAGAGCAATCGAAAACGATGAAAACTGGAGTTCATTATTCATTTTTATTTGCTTTATTCTTCTTTCCATCCTTGGGATGTTATCAGGATGATGATGATGATGATGACTGATGACTCATTATGAACATTTAAACAAGTCATATTATTATTAAATAAAATATATTAGCAGATATAACCATCAATTCAAATCTTTCCATCCACCCCTCATTAAGCACAACGTGATGATGATGATGATGATGATGATGATGATGATGATGATGATGATGATGATGATGATGATGATGATGATGATGATGATGATGATGATGATGATGTGATGATGATGATGATGATGATGATGATGATGATGATGATGATGATGATGATGATGATGATGATGATGATGATGATGATGATGATGTGATGATGATGATGATGATGATGATGATGATGATGATGATGTGATGATGATGATGATGATGATGATGATGATGATGATGATGATGATGATGATGATGATGATGATGATGATGATGATGATGATGATGATGATGATGATGATGATGATGATGATGATGATGATGGTGGTGGTGGTGGTGGTGGTGGTGATGATGATGATGATGATGATGATGATGATGATGATGATGATGATGATGATGATATGATGATGATGATGATGCTGATGATGATGACGATGACGACGACGACGATGATGACGACGACGATGATGATGATTATCTTATATCATCCGAATTGCTGGGTGTCTGATCAATCTGCTTGCACTCGATTGTTCTAAGTTGCTGCAGGAATGGCTATAAAAGTGTCCAAAGTGTGAGTGTCTTTATATTAGTCTCCCCTGAGGAACTTGAGCAACACCATCAATCCTGGAGTGGCGTGTTACTCAGCCACCCAATCCCTGGCCAACCATTAAGAAGGCACACGAGTTGTATTGCTTTGGAAACATAGCCCATGAAATTTTCATGTTAGCAGGCTTAAATGGAAGGATAGAAAAACATAAAAAATAATAATTTAAAAAAAACGAACGAATGTGATGACGACGACGACGATGATGAAAAAATAGGATGACAACAAAAAGCTCATATTCTCATTTTCAAGTTTTTTCTTGGCAGAAAAGAATTTTTAAAGCCGTTGCTCGCAGATTTTTAAGTTATTAATAAACTTTAAAATAATCATAACTGGGTCAGATCAAATGAACTCGATCAATTTTTTAAAATTTTCCCGCCAAAGTATTTTGGGAAAAAATAATGTCGCAATCTTTAGTGATATTTATCTCGAAAGGGTGGTCAAATTTTTTTTTAAATAATATTTTCCATAGATCTAAGATTGCTTTAAAACATATCAAAATGTTAAAAAATTACTTTGCGCTTTAATAAAATAAACTGACTTATACTTTATTTTTCGAAAATCAAACACACTTACAGCATTATAACTATTGTTGTAAATGTGGTAAAGCAATGATTCTAAAATGTTGTTCACATCTAACCATTATTTTGTATTTCCCCATTATATAGACCACTTTTTGTTGTAGCAAATTACAATTTTTTTTTCAAGATATTGTGAGATATATTATACTATTTACACTCATTATATATTATACTATTTACACTCATTATATATTATACTATTTATACTCATTATATATTATACTATTTATACTCATTATATATTATACTATTTATATTCATTATATATTATACTATTTATACTCATTATATATTATACTATTTATACTCAGGTCTTACTGAGTTCATTTGATCTGACCCAATCAGCTGATGATCACATGTATAATGTTTACAAATAACGTGTGCTACATTGACACAGTATAACTAAAATAATTTAACTAACATAATGTAATTAACACACTGTAAATTACTTTGGCATCATTACCATCACTGTTATTTTTTATGTTATTATTATTATTATTATTATTATTATTATTATTATTATTATTATTATTATTATTATTATTATTATTATTATTATTATTATTATTATTATTATTATTATTATTATTATTATTATTATTCTTATTATTATTATTATTTCCTGATGGAAGTATTGGGATTTCTTACTGGCTCGTTGCTCGTAGAAGCAGCTAAATGAAAGTGTCCTTGAACTTGCTCCTGTCTGGAAATGCCTCTGAAGGACAGCATTCCATTCCAGGTGGGCGCATAAAAAGTGGAGGGAAGCGACAAAGGAATGCAAAAGCGACTTGTTTCTTTTATTTCTTTACGCCGATAGAAAATATCTTCCACTCTGAAATTCCTTTGCAAACGTTCTTGAAAAGAAAGAATGAATGTGTGGAAAAAGAATGATTAAAAGAGTTGGATGCAGGCGGAGATGTCGGAAAGATGGAAGAGGAATAAAAAGGAACTTTATTTCTTTCATTCATTTCCTTCTTTCATTCAGCATGTTTCGAAAAACGTTCAATAAATAGGACGGCCGATTGAATGAACGGCTGGATGAACTGATGAATGGATGGAGCGTTGAAAGATGGATGACTGAAGTGGAGACGCGCATGGAAAACGAAAAATACGAACATCAGATAAATGGTGGATGTGTGAATGATTAGTGACATTACAAGAGGTAGAATGAAGATGGTTCCATAGAACTGCTGATGATCTGAGGTGAGCGCCATGACATATGCGCAGTCAATGAGCCAAGCAACTAATAAATGATTATTGTTACGAAAACCTGACGTGTTTTCACGACATGATTTACAACTGAACCAAAAATAACTTTCATCCAGCATATTTCAGAGATTATGCATGTCTTTTGGGAGTATATTTCTCAACTACCAAGCGAGGGATATTTTTAGAAACTATGATCATTGGGTTTTAATCCTGCGGACACGCCCACCATTCAGGAATGGACGTTGTGAAATGATAATCATTACTGTAATTACTCACAATTTATCATATTATTACTTTATTTATTTTTAATTTCATCACAAATGCTCCCTTTCATGAATAGATTTGTCTACAATCAGATGGGATGATTGTAACAATAAGTTTTAATAATAAGTTGTAACTTCATCAAACTTCCAACAATCAGTCTTTCTGTCATTTTCTAAACTCTCACCAATCCATCTTTCAATGCTTTTGGTGTTCACTAAACATCCAAATTGGTTCGAAGAAACAAATTTCTAATATCGTTCACGCATTCGAGGATGATGACGTCATGGTGAATACTCGGCAACCAGGAAATGAAGAAGGAAGGGCTGTGTTTGTTCGACTTATTAAAGTTCTTCCGTAACTGTTAAGACGGCATCATCATCATCGACGTCATCATTGAAATCATCATCGTCGTCATCATTGAAATCATCATCGTCGTCATAGCCATCATCGCCATCATCACCATCATAATCATCGTCGTCGGCGGCGCTAGATTTTCTCATCCTTTCATAATTTCTTCTCTCGTGCTGCACTGGCTCCACAAACATTGAAGCAACAACGCAGGAGCGAATTAAGATCAAAAATTCAACAGAAACGAACAACCTGATGAATATTTATCCTAATGAACATTTATTGTAACTAATATAATACTAATTAATATTTACTTTAATGAACATTTATATATAACCTAATTAATATTTAGTTTTATAATTATTAATACATTTTATCACTGCTATTTTTAACATCAAAAGAGCTGGAGGCTATAATTTTTATTTGGGTCATGTTAATTACAGCCTTGGCTTGTGTTGCACCTAAATAGGTCGATTCGTAATTGGGGTCGGGGGACATTATTATAATCAAGCCGTTTATATCTTTCATAGGCAGCATAGCTCAAAAATTATTTTGAACAAGATGAAAATGATGATGATGATGATGATGATGATGATGATGATGATGATGATGATGATGATGATGATGATGATGATGACGATGACGATGACGATGACGATGACGATGACGATGACGATGACGATGACGATGACGATGACGATGACGATGACGATGACGATGACGATGATGATGATGATGATGATGATGATGATGATGATGGTGGTGGTGGTGGTGGTGGTGGAGATGGTGATGGTGATAGTGATGACGAAGTCGCTAATGATTAATGGTTGTGCTTCCTCATCTTTTAAATTAGAGCTTCCATCAAAATTTGAAAATATTTTTGAATTGGTCGACTTAAATTCCCGCCAATCGGATTTACTCACGTGACTTAGCTAATTAGGACGAGCCCGTGATGCATTTATTCTTTGGTGACCAAGATGATGATGATGATAATGATGATGACCACGAAGACGACGAATATGATGATGATGACGGTGATTATGAAGATGAATGGCGTGATGTGGGCTATGATGATGAAGGTGAAGGCGACAGAGTTGGTGAGTAAAAAAGGATGATGAAGTCCCATAAATTGGATCACAGTTAATCCTGGAAGCTGCCCTCACCGGGTTAAACATCACTCTTTTCCATCTCCTCCATCCAGTCATCATCCAATGTTGCTTCCAAGGTTGAGTCAAAGAGGAACAATTTCTAATGACAATTATTTCGATTAAATATAATTGCACAATAATTGGCTATAAATGATTCACATTTAGTGCGGGGTACCTATGGACTGAAAGTTTAAAACCAATAAAATTCGAGTTTTTAAATTTTTTTTATTTTTATGTTTTGATTTTATTTTGTTTCTGACAAGGAAGTTGAGGAATTCAACGTTTCCAAAGATGGGTATTCAACTTTTTAAGTTCGCATTTAAAAAACTGACGTAAGTTGGAGGACAGTGTTCAATGAGGTAAGACATGACATGACATGACAACACTTCATGAAATCATAGCATCACAGTTATCTTGACAACATCACATCATCACATCATCACATCATCACATCATCACATCATCACATCATAGCAACATCACATCATCATGACATCATGTGGAATTCAGGAACATGGAAAGACATGAAAACAGCGAAAGTGCTTTCAATTCACAAGTATATTGAAATTTGAAAAAAATTGCTATCATTTTTAAAGATTTTATTATTTATTTAATTTAAATATAATTATAAATACTTTTAAAATTATATCAAAACAATATTCAACATACTTACGGGTTGAAGTATTTATTTTTATTTCTCAGCTGAGTAAAAGATGCGTAAGATATTTTAATTGCCAATAATTATGTAAACATGACGAGGACGACGACGAGGACGATGACGACGACGAGGACGATGACGAGGACGACGACGACGAGGACGATGACGATGACGAGGACGATGACGATGACGATGACGATGACGATGACGATGATGATGATGATGATGACGATGACGATGACGATGACGATGACGATGACGACGATGATGATGATGATGATGATGATGATGATGATGATGGTGATGATGATGATGATGATGATGGTTGCTATGGAGATGGTAAGGTTGTCACTGATAAACACGCTGGAATAGTTGGAGGATAAATTCGTTTTATGGGAATGTATGAATAAAGTCACGTGATCCAAAGTTCGTACACGCCTGGAATGCATGCAAGCTCATTCCATGCAGTTTGAAATATGAAATGAATTAAATGAATAAATAAAAGGAAGTAAAAATGAAAGCATTTATTCGAAGCGTTTTTGTGTCATTCCGCGTTGATTTATCTCCTTTCCAGCCTGTCCTGCCATCTTAATGTTCATGTCAATGTTCATACCGGACTCAACAACACTGTCTTTAAACTTTTGTCCACAATATACTTCAAATAAAAGCATGTCGACTAGTTAATTAATTAGAGAATAACTTCAAATCCAATTTAAGAAGTCCTTAATAACTCAAAGACATTGATTCATTCATTCGTTCGTTCATTCATTCATTCATTCATTCATTCATTCATTCATTTCATTCATTCATTCATTCATTCATTCATTCATTCATTCATTCATTCATTCATTCATTCATTCATTCATTCATTCATTCAGTCATTCATTCATTCATTCATTCATTCATTCATTCATTCATTCATCATTCATTCATTCATTCAGTCATTCATTCATTCATTCATTCATTCATTCATTCATTCATTCATTCATTCATTCATTCATTCATTCATTCATTCATTCATTCATTCAATTCATTCATTCATTCATTCATTCAGTCATTCATTCATTCATTCATTCATTCATTCATTCATTCATTCATTCATTCATTCATTCATTCATTCATTCATTCATTCATTCAGTCATTCATTCATTCATTCATTCATTCATTCATTCATTCATTCATTCATTCATTCATTCATTCATTCATTCTTCATTCATTCATTCATTCATTCATTCATTCATTCATTCATTCATTCATTCATTCATTCATTCATTCATTCATTCATTCATACATTCATTCATTCATTCATTCATTCATTCATTCATTCATTCATTCGAAATATCGACATTTTAAAGCACAATATAATTTATTCAACTCGTTATTCAACTTAATACTTCCTATCACATGAGCTTGCATTTCTTTACCACATTTATTTTAGAGCTAATCATTTTAACTAAACAATTTCATCGACACCATCGTCGTCATCATCATCGTCATCGTCATCGTCATCGTCATCGTCATCGTCATCGTCATCGTCATCGTCATCATCATCATCATCATCATCATCATCAAAAACCATCATCATCATCATCATCATCATCATCATCATCATCATCATCATCATCATCATCATCATCATCATCTCATCATCATCATCATCATCATCATCACATCATCATCATCATCATCATCATCATCATCATCATCATCATCATCATCATCATCATCATCATCATCATCATCATCATCATCATCATCACCATCATCACCATCATCATCATCATCATCATCATCATCATCATCATCATCATCATCATCATCATCGTCGTCGTCGTCATCGTCATGTCATCATCATGGTCGTCGTCGCCATCATCATCATCATCATCGTAATCACTATCATCCTCACCGTCATCACCGACAAAATCGTAAAGCTCGTAATCATCATCAACACCAGCATCGTCGGTCGCTAATGACGACATCAGAGTTCAACACCTGTGCCTGCTAATTACTCGAAATACCTGCATCTGGTCGGAGTAACTTGCGCACGTACGAACGTGATGAGGAAGACGATGTTGAGGAGGATGGCTGGAAAAGATGATGATGATGATGATGACGATGGAGTTAAAGGCCTTGAAAGAAATGATGACGATGATTTTGACGATTATGATGACGATGGTGGATGACCATACACCTAAGTAACTTCATCGTCGTCATCATTACCATCACCACATCCACCAACTAATTTTCTTCTTCATTTTATTCGAAATATCAACAATACGGATTAGCTACACTTTTTTTCCGCCAGTTCACATTCGACCCCTTAATCAGCCATTTATGCAATAATTTGAAATTAATTAATCGATTGATTGATTAATATGCATACTAAATACATAATTTAATTAATATGCATGGTAACGCAATAAATGGATTAATATGAATAATTAATTAATGATAATAAATAGTAATAAATAAGTTAATATATTGAGATTTATAATCCTCATTAATTAATTAACCAAACCGATCATTAACGACCATTCACGGAAAGCAACTCAATTATCTCGAATTTTCTAAACTCAACAAAGGACTTTGGACAATTAGCAACTCAATGGTGGTTGAAGGTTGATGATTTAATGGGAGGTTTTTGAGTGACGATGGAGTCGGATGAGTAGAAAAAGATGCAAAAGGTTTTCTGGAAACGCTTTCGTGGAGTCTTCAATTTGTTTCCGCGCAATGAAAGTTAAGAAGAAATTGTTCAAGCTTTTTATTGAAAACGAAATTGGAAAGTCTGAATATTACAGGGAATTGTATAGATATATATGCAACATACAGTTGAACCCTCGTACCTCGACCTCGGGTAACTCGTCAGCCTTATTAAGTCGACAATTTTTGCAGTGGAATCGTCAAATTCCTCCTTTGTCTTAGCATTTTCCCATCGGTTATGTCGATTCTTTTATGTCGCCGAACCCATTTCACTCACTCTTGTTGATCTTAGTTCTAAAAATGTCTCTAAATGTCAAGAAAAAACTGGACAATCAGTCAATAGAAAAAAAGTATGATATTATACTGCCTGTACTACCTAGTATGATATTATACTGTCTATACTACCTAGTATGATATTATACTGCCTATACTGCCTAGTATGATATTATACTGCCTGTACTGCCTATACTGCCTAGTATGATATTATACTGCCTGTACTGCCTATACTGCCTAGTATGATATTATACTGCCTGTACTACCTAGTATGATATTATACTGCCTATACTGCATAGATCGCATCGATTGCCGTTGTGTGAAAAACCCCACCAAAAACAGGTGCATGTGCATTATCATTTATTAATGCGCATTAACATAATTAATGTTCATACATAAAGACATTTCAAGCACATGTTAAAATACTGTCGTCATATTAGTTTTCGGTTATCTCCACGCTTTTTGGCAAACCCCTAGGCAGGCGACATATCTGTATACATATATATATATATGTATACAGATATATATATATATATACATATATATATATAATTGTAATAATATTTATAATTATAATAATAATTATAATATATTTAATTGAAATGAAGGGAGGAAGAAATATGATGAGTTGATGTCGCAACCTCATAGGAGATGTTTCACTCCATTAATACTGAGCGTCTTTTTAAAACTTATTTCCCATACGACTTTCATTTTTCATCTCTCTCTCAGAATTCACATTTTCAAGCCTTTTGTGGCCAATGTTTGCAGTTTTGACTGGTCGCCATATTTGATCAATGCAGCCTCGGATGGAGGTAATATTTCTAATTATCGAGG
>JAJTWR010000332.1:1085000-1135000 GCA_021613335.1 Whitmania pigra
AAGAGAGGGTTCTATAAGTGGAGTAGTAAATCAGAGAGGCAGTTCGAGTCTTAGTTGCAAGGTAGTCATCCGCCGTCATGATCATCACCATCATCACCGCCATTGTCATCACCATCATTTTTCCTCTTCCTCCTTGTTGTCATTATCGCTAACCATCCCGGATATGCTTCGCTGGTTGTGGAATCGTTATAAAAGCAGCCACCGTTTCCATCGTTTTCACCAAGGCCTTGATGGATCAAAAACAAAATTAGTTAATTAATACTAACTAATGAAAATTAGTTAACTAGTACTAGCTACTACAAGTTCTTCATTTGCACTTAATTGGGGTTCTAAGAACTGTTCGGTGAATGCATAAAAATTATGAGAAGCCTTTTTATTTATATTTGTCTCATCTGTCCTTATAGCCAGATCATTGGTAGAAGAATGAAGGAAGGTAAAGATGGGTGGCGTGTGATTGAATAAATGGATTAATTGATGGATAATTTGATATAGTATGTTTGAATTAATGATTGGATAAGTAGTCGTTATGCATTGAACTTCCATTCAGCTCCTCCAAAGATCTTCAAATCTTCTCCTGATCTCATACTCAAAAAGACCGGTGAAACCCTCAACATATTCTGTTTTGCCACCGGCAATCCAGAACCAACGCTGACGTGGTTCAAGGACGGAAGAGACCTCTCAATCCATCACGGCCATTCCTCTTCCAACTTTGTCCGGAACGGAAGTCACCTGTTGATCCGAGGAGTGGCCAAGGAAGATTCTGGAGTCTACGTGTGCTTCTTCAAAAACCTCGTGGGTACCATTTCCAGGAGCATCAAGCTAGTTATAAGAGGTCAGTGATGGATGGGTGGATTAGTGGAGTGGAGTGATTGATTGAATGAATAAATTAATTAATTAAGTAACCAATCAGAAAGCAGACACGGTCTAAACTCAAAAGATAAGTGTATTGTGAAAATCCAACTATTAGCATCAATAACAATTTTGCGTTAAATAATTAATTTTCTATTTAATAATTATGCTTGCATTTGTTGTTATTGCTAATATTTCAGGAAACGGCTGGATCTCGTCGAGTGAGTTTTCAAATAAATAACTCAAAATGATTGGAAATAACTCGAGCTTCTATTTTTAATCAACCCCGTCCAACCAATCAGATTAGACAGTCGGCCATCCAATAGTTTCTTCTTTATGTTAATTTATGCAAATTTATTCTCGTCGTCTAGGTAACGTGTATATAATTAACCCGCCCAAGAATACGACAGCCATGGAGGGCACGAAAGCCAGGTTGAGTTGTCAGGCAGATGGTCACCCTAACAACTTAACTTACCAGTTGGTAGATGTGCTGCTGTTGTTGTTGTTTTTGTTTTTGTTTCTATTTTTGTAAATTACTTTATTTAAGAGATGGTAGATATTGCGATAGAGAATGATGTTACAAAAACAAGTATTAATGAGACACGCACTTGATGACCTACAGAGAAGTGTACTTGTGGAAATATGTTGCTGTTATCGTTTAAAATTCCTTTCGGAAAAAAACGCAGATGATAACAAAATTCACCTATCAGATGGTACAGGGAGGGATCCCAACTGAGCCACTACCCCCATCTTCTGTCCAGAACAAAAGTCCATCAGGATGGAACGTTGGTCATCAACCCAGTCATGAAGAACGACCGTGGCTGGTTCCATTGTAAAGCCTCGAACAACCTTGGGGAGCCACCAGAAGCGAAAGCCTTTTTAAACGTTACATGTCGGTTGATGATGCGGATTGATTGAACCTAACTGATTGAAATAGAACCTCATTTGAATCCATTTTTACATCGTTCAGATCTGCCAACAGTCGTGGGCATGCCAGCCCGACTTTACTTTCCCATCAACATGAGCGGCCGCATCGAGTGCCAGATAGACTCCAATCCTTCTGTTACACTCATCGTCTGGTCGCGTGACGGACGCCATCTCGACTTCTCTCAGCTGCCGAACTTCAGGTTGGAGAGGGGAGGCACTCTGATCATCCAGCCAGTGACGCCGAAAGACGAGGGACGCTACGCTTGCACCCCTTACTCCCCTTTGGGAGAGGGACACACGTCGACCTACGTGGAAGTTCACGTCAGAGGTCACTTTACGATCTTATGAACAACATTGAGATTATTGTTCCTGTGGGAATAAATTTTATTCATTTTATATTTACTTAGATCCAAACAATCAGTCTTGCTTTAAAAAATGAATTATATTCGCATAGAATTGCCTTATTTTTCTGCGAGACCACAGCCGATCTACCAGAAGCAACCCACACAAAGCGTTTCTATGCCCTGCATGGCTGACGGTGATCCTCCACCGATGATTACCTGGAGGAAGGCCCCACAGGTGAGAAGATGAATTGTTGAACTACTGAACCTCGATTATTTGGCTGTTGCTTTTTTTTTGTTAACAATGATTCACTGGCAAGGCTTGAACACTGAACCTTAGCTTTGAGGTGACATACGATGCTAATGAATATGCATGGTGTGTCGGATGATTTATGTTGTCGGTGAGCATGTGATGGAGTCTAATGGTATGGATGGAGAAGGATGGATAGACGGATTGATAGAAAGATGGAAGGACAAGTTGCGAAGAAAGAAATAAATCTGTTCACTAAATAAATAACTTTTTTGCCTTTTTCTGAACGATTCGCACTTCAGGCAGTTCTCAAATGGACTTCCATTTTCTTTCCACCTCCGTCACTTCCAGGCTGATTATTATTCCAGTAGGTCGTTTTCCAGGCTTTCATTAAGCGAGAGTAGATTCCTTTGATGAAGACGACCAATGCTTTGGTGGGCGAGCACGGTCGGCACTTTTGGCCGCATGAGTGCTCCCGACGATGGGTGCGTGGGTGGAACTGCTTTAATGATCGATGTCTATCGACCTAATTACCCGACGATTGATAGGCTCGATCGATGGACTAATTTCGTGATTGGCTGACCTACTTTTTCCGCAGCAACATCGTGAGGAGATGCCTTCCACGTCGAAGGTTCACTACACAGGTGGAAACCTCACAATCATCAACCTGGCGAAAGAAGACTCTGGAATATTTGAATGCGTCATCAGTAGCGCCATGACTGTCATCATAACCACCACCCTGCTCATCGTGGAAAGTGAGTGAATGAAGATTAATGAATTAAATTAATAAATGGTAATTTGAATTGTATAATAATTAGCAAGAAATGAAAATAAAATTGATGCGAAAGTTATATTTAAGAGTCAGCTAGATGAAGCACATCCAGGCAACTTTCCGATAAATCCACGCTTTGTTTCAGCAACAACCCCGCATCCGGCGCAAAACGTCTGCGTGGAAACACAGGAAACGAGCGCCAAATTATCCTGGATTCCAGCCTACGATGCTGGCTTCCCTTTGCACTACATGATCTGGTGAGGGCCCCATTTTGGCCATCGTGAGCTTCATTTTCACACCTTTCATGCGTCAATCGGTTTCATCGCGTGGCAGATTAAATTGGCGGCATTCATCAGTTTCTCGTCAGTTTCAAACTTTAATTTTTCTTCTTTTTGGAAACAATTTCAATTCAATATTAGAGTCATCTGTACCTTTCCACAACTCCAATCCAGCTATCTTCTAATCCAGGTACAGAATCAAGGACGGTGGTAAGCAGTGGTTGACAATAAGCGTCCCTCACATAGAACACAGCTGTTCAACGGCAGTGCATGAACTTCAGGAAAATGAAGCTTACGAGTTCATGGTTATGACCAGGAGCAGATTGGATCTCGAACTATTCAGTCAAATCGTCGTGGCCAGAACAAAACGTAGGCATTTCTTATTCAAAACCGATTTAGTTAAGGAGAGAGGATGGACGAGTTGAAAATGATTGAATTTAACGGATGAATTAAGCAATTACCCGACCGAGTCAGTAATGCTTTGATTGATGATTTGGTGATCTTCTCCAGGGAGTTTCTCGCTTGAAGTGATGGAAACAGATGCTACAATTTCACCGTCCTATTTGCGTCCCATCAGTCATTATGGTGAGCACAAACGAACTTTATGGTGCTGTTCATAATAAAGTTGGTTTAATCCACGCCCCGAAGAACATTTCCACCATCATCATCATCATCATCACCGCCGTTGTCATCGTCACCATCGTTATCATCGCCACTTTCCATAGTTATTATTCTACATTGTCCAACTTATGACCATCCAACACCATCGTCATCATCATTACCGACAAAATCATCATCATAATCACCAGGACGACAATAATAAGTTCTAATTTTGTCGAGAAGGAAAACCAAATCGACCCACGAATCTAACGATACACCAGACTGCGAGCGGTGCACTCCACATCACGTGGTACGTCCCTGCCTTCTTCTCCACCACCTCCCCTGACACGAGCTTCCACCCGAGGAACATCAAGACCACCACGGACACCTCGGGTGTTGTGCGTCCTCTTCTTCCTGACCATTCTTCCTCTGCATCTTCATCCTCTTCCGCGTCGTCGTCGTCCTCATTGCCTAGCGATCGCCTGCGTGGCCGCGAGAGCCTTATCGATTCCCCTGGTAACAGTTTCCATAGCAACGCTAATAGAGATGGAGGGGTCAGCCTTCGTGATAATAATAAAAATAATAACCATGATCTCCATCATCAGCATCACCACAATCGACATCACTATCATCGGCACCATAATTATGACAACGCCGAAGTCCTAACCAACGAGAACCGAATCGCTAGAGAAGATGCCGAAGACGACGGTGTTGATGATGATGATGATGAGGGTGGTGTTGATGACGATGACGAAGATGGCTTCGAAAGCGATGATGAAGACGACGATGACGAGGAAAAGAAAGCTGACGCATGGGAGACACGAGACTTGCACGTATGGAATTAATTTAATTGTTGTTTCATTTCGGTTATTAACTTTATTTAATTGAATTTTATTTGAGCGTAATTACTAGATAATTACTAGAATGTAATTCAGTTTTAAATGCAAGAAATTCTATCCCGTTTAATTTAGACGATTATAAAACTTAATGAAAGCCATATAACTTTTCATTTCCTCTCATTTCTGTCATTCATGTCATTCAATCCTTCCGTACTTTCATCCATCCATCCATCCATCCATCCACCCATTCTTTCTTTCATTCACATCTATCATCATTCCATCCACCCATTCATCCGTAATAAAAGCCAGAGTGGAAGAGTAATAAATCATGACATTAATTTAATTATTAAAATTATTTAATTGCCTTTTATATCACTTAAGTGTTATTCGATATAATTATGAAAGAGAACACATTAAGAAGCTTATGCCGAAATATAAGATTTATTTCTTAATTATTTAATGTCAGATCAACAAAGTCGTAATACTTTGCAAAGTAATTAAATAATTTTCTCGGCTAAATAAATAATTTAGCAGCGTAATTTAAATTGCACAATAAGTTGTAATATAAACAAATATTTTCGTTGATGGGGTAAATAATTTAGCACCATAATTTAAATTACACTCACAACGTTTCCGGATCTATCCAAGAGAAACACAAGTGTTTACGATAAATGGAGTCGTGATTAAATTTAGCATGGAAAATTGGTTCCATTAAAACTCAGACTTGGGAGAAATAAATAAAAACTATTTTACAGACACTTAATTATAAATATTAAAAGTTGATGTGGAACTTTAAATTTAGAATTTAATAAATAATACTTTAATAAAAAATACTTTAAATTGCGATGCAGTCGATGAAATGACAAATTTTTTTCAAAAACTGTACACAAAATTAATGAATGTTTGAAAAATTAAGCATTATGGATGGATGTGGAATTGATGGAGGGAGGTAATGATAGTGATCACGGTGATTTATAAAGATGCCAGTTGCAGCATCTTGCGTGATAATGGAGGAGGCGTTTGGAATGACAGCTTCGTAAGGCTATCATGGAGAACTTGTGTCTTGGAAACTTGAATGTATGCCATTTTATGACTCAAATCAGGACGACGATGGTGATGATGATTATGCGGTGGTGATACTGATGCTGTCTCCAAAATGATGAAGAAATTAAGCTTAACAATGACGATACTTAACAACGCAGCCATATTTCGACTTGATGAATTTGATCTTGTGCAATGAATATTCCTAATTTAATCTCTTAGTTCGACAAGCGTCACAACCACACCGACAAATTCATCGACTTCCGAGAAAATGAGGATAAGGAGGCTGAAATCAAGAAGGCATTTTTCCAACTCCAGTACAAAACGGTCGGGCAGCACTGGATCACCTTGGCTGAATTACCGTCTTTTCAGATGGCTTACAACTGGTCTACTGCATCACGTGGAGTGAAATACCACTTCCGTGTTGTACCTGTATACGTCGTCGGAGAACATCAACCGAAATTGCATTCATCCTCCGTGGGAAGATCGGACAAGGAAGGTTTCATTTTTGAAGGGGAACCGAGTGAAGTCGTCTCCCTCGACACAGGAGGTTTTGCATCTTTTGGTCATTCGTGAACATGTCATTTCCCCTTCTAAATGGAATTGCGCATGAAAAATCTGCAAAGAAAAAATTAATAGGAGAACTTAAACACGGAATTTTGATTAATGTTTATAATTAATATATTATATTTATATAGTTTATATTTAATATATTATATTTATATATTATATACTTTATATAATTCAGATCCCATGCTAACGAACAAGGTCAGTGACGAGACTATCGGCATCATGATCGGAGGTGTCGTCCTTATCGGTGCTAGTGCCATTTTTCTGGTGGCTGTCTTTAGATGCATGACAGTTGTAAGGAATCGTAGGAAGTCCACAAAAGGTAATCCAGACTTTTCGAAAAAATGTTTTAAACTGATAATTATACTCGTCAGAGTGGGCAAGTGAAAATATAAATGAACAAATTACTTGTTTCTCAAAAGAGTTTTTCCGTTTAACTGGAGTTAAATGACAATTGTCAACGATTAAAACTTTCATCAAGGAATCGTACTTGCCACCTCTGAACCGGACCAGGATTTTTATGTGGAAAATTTTCAAGACCTTGACCCGCATGCCTTTTCCAAACCCAGATCCGTTAAAGAAACCCCCATCTAGTTAGTATTAATATCTTGGTACTTGAAGATAAGTCAGTTCGCGAAAATTAGAGATTATTTTCCTTCGTTCGGAGAGGGTTTTTGCGTTCAAAACATCCTCAAGCAATAAATTCAGACTATTTTAGACTCAATTTGTTTGATCGAATTAAACTTTGATGAGATCTGCTTCATTAGTATGCACTTTCATCTTGATATATCGAAGATGTTAGAATGCACGATAACGCAAAAATTTTGCTGTGGTAACCATGACAATCTATTATCTTAGTTTCTCGAAGATCTGTGAAATCAGAATGTGAACTCGTTGAACTATAAAACTTGATAAGTGCAGTATACGGACATTCGAAAGCAATATCCAATTAATTGCGGAAGAAAGCCAATTTAGTAGGAAAGCAGGTCGACACAATAGCTCCCGCTGGTGATACGAAATAGCCGCGTGTAAAAAGAACCTCATTGATAATCCCAGACAGTCTTTTGGCACTAAGCCCCATAATCAAGCACTTGACAAATCATTAGTGAGAAATTTATGGAGTGTTAAACCCCCCAATAACTCTGATTGATCTTGACATTTGTGAACTCTGTTTCGCTTTTTCAACGCGTATCATTCTCCTTTAGTGCTAACGATCTTAAGAGGCCATATTTTCAGTGGTCAAGATGAGCACAAAAACACGATTTGAGCCGAGACAGCAGCCACATTTAACTACCCTGAAAGTAATTGTACATATTCTTGCCTTAAATAACTCATTACAATTTCTAGGTACTCAACCGTGCCCAAACGACCTGCAAATAGAGAGATGAACTGTGATTTCACGGCACAAACACCTACCGGTCGCAAACTGGAAAAATATTCATTTATGAGCTCGAAAGAAAGCTTTCGGTAGGAAAAGAACTCCAGTGTTAATAAACTGCAAACCCTCGCCGATGATTCATTTTTTATGAGCCAACGACTCGAGTAAATGAATTCTGAAACCTTGGGTTGGAAGCATGCAGAGTTTTCATATGTGCATATGTCCTGCATTGTTTATTTTTGAAGCAATTTACAATTTAATTTTAATTTTTGTGCTGAATAATCCTGAAATAGTTTTCTAAACTTTCTTTATTTTGAAGTTTCATTTAATTTCAATAAATATATCCTAATTGCATAATAATAATTATATCAATAAATAAATATTACACAATAGTTGTCATAAGGTTACTGCTTTTGTCAGCAACGTTGTTCAATTAACCAAATCTCACAACACACCACTCTAGGCTTCCGATTGGGTGGGTCCACCAACAAGCACCTGTTGATCATCAAGGATGGGTACAATCAGGTAGTCCTTGGACATGAGGTTGTACTTGGTGACAAAAGTGGTGAACCTCTTGCAAAGGGCAGTCTCATTCTGAAAGAGACGAGTCAAATGGTTTACGAAGAAAGTCGAGATTGTAAAATCTCCGTACCTCATATTCGTTGAAGAGGGCCCTGTGATGAAAGTAAGCATGAGAGAAAATCCTGTATACTCGTCTGCTGACAGAACCAAGCTTTGCAACAGAGGCCTCCTTAATACTTACCCTATATAATAATATAATTAATATAATTAAACCCTTAATACTTTATACATAATCATCATCATCATTATTATTTATGCTAAAAAAGTAGTGAATAAATTTAAAAACGTAGGTCAAACGACTATTACTGGCTGTATTTGACCAATAACCATTGCGACGCATAGTTAACTAATTAACACACCGTGGATTAATAATTACGTTTCGTTTCATCGTCTGACCGACCTGCTTGGGAAGTATTTGTTGCTGTTGAGAAGACAAGCAGCCCCATCCAATGTGTGCCTCGTGTAGTCAATCGCTGGACACTGATCAAGTTTAAGTTAAAAGATTTAAATAGAATTTAATCTATTTAAGAGATTATTACCCAAAGCACATCATAACAAATTGCACCAATCGACGATTCCACGCATCAAGGGAAAGTGAATTAACATTTGATGATCTGAATGTACAAATCATATGGTCACCTCCTTAGGATTCTTGTGAGCTGCACAGAGAAATATCCACTGTTCTGTTGCTGTCATTTGAGTGCAAGTGTCTGGATTGCATTCCAACTGTTCAGTTAGATATAAAAATAATTAAAAACTTTTTAGAATTTTAATTAATATTAATGTAATTTCCACTAAAGAAAATTTAAATAAAAAAAAACTTAATTATTTAAACAACCTGAAGCTTGACTGCCAGCCCATTAAGTTCCATGCAAAATTGTCTGAAATGCAATAAAAACTAATTATCCTTTAGATTATTTACAAATGTACAAATGTTACTAATCAGTTAATTAGGTAATAACCTTAAATGTTCATATTTCCAGACCCCTTCATCCTGATTCTCAGGAGGTGTAAGAATTTCATCGATGTTGTTGTAGTCATGTCTGATGGCTTGCTGGATAAACTGTAATTGTTCATTTTGTAAATATGAATAGCCAAGAAAAGTCTAAATGAGTAGTTGAGAGCACAGTCTCTCATTACATCAGGAAAAATTTATTAAGGACAGAAAAAAAACCACATTTCATTATAACTTCAGCTCAATAATAGGTGGCATAAATAAAAAAATAAATCATTAATTGATGATGGGCATCATGAATAATGCTTTGGCATAAACAGCTCACCACAAATTCGAATCAAACCAAAAAGGAAGTAAAAAACACAGGAGCTAAAATAACAAAATATGTAATACTGAATTTGAAATTCATTTCATTAAAAGAATCTAGTGCTTAGCAAGTAATTCATATCAGAATTTTGAAATTGAAATCCTGAGAATGAATTAAATTAAAAAAACAGTCTTAGGGAGGTCTAACTAATTTATTTGAGAGTTCAATAATTGTTGAACCATTGATTATCAGTGAAAATCTTATGTAAAAATATTTGGTACTGACATCATAGATGTATAAAACTCTCATTAGAAGCTCTTCAAAATGTCAATAATCAAAATGACAAAAAAAGAAGCTATAATATAATAGCGGAATAGAATAGAAAAATATAGCGGCAATTAACCAGTTTTTAAAATAAATACTCCTAAGCTATTATATAAATAATAAAAGGGGTCTAGTTTAGTATTAATAAATAAAAGTTTAAAAGCACACTCAAACCTGTTGAACAGCTAGAGTACTTTCCATTTCCTCAAATGATTCATCTTGCCATTTGCACCAATCCTATATTTTCAAAGAGAAAACCAAATCAATTGTCAAATATGATATTCCAAAATAATAAAATAAAAAGGAGAGGCACACGGACGCTTCCTCAATAAATTACAACCAACAAATTTTAATCAATATTACCCCAGCTTTAGTCCCGGGTCGATTTCTTCTGACCATTGGTATAACGTCAACAGACATTCCCGAACGGTCCAACAATTTATTCAAGCAGATAATCGAAAGTTAAGTAAACAAGACACAATACGGCCAAAACCGTATTAAAAATTACTAAACTTAATTAGTTTTACAAATTGTATTAATTTACTAATAGTTAATTAAGTAATTGCAACATTTAAATACTTTAAGTTTTATTGTTAAACTTATTTTAATTTGATTATATTGTTATAAATAAAAAAAATCTGCATACGTTTTTAAACATTAAAAACAGACATTATCGCATTTTTGTCATTCAACGTGTTTCATAGGTCATGTGATATGTATATTTACTTTTTTAGCTTGAAAACTTTTTAACGAAGGAATGTTGGCGATTATTGGTTGATTTTACTGTTGGCAAGTGCGCTAAGGATTTTGGTTTGTCTGTAATTTGTTTGAAAAAATGAAGCGGTGAGTATAAATTTAATTTGATTTTGTTCCTAACGACATGCTAAACATCAATTTTAAAATACAATGTGGTCATATTCAGTGAAAGAGTGAATGACGATGATGAAGCGGACGGCCTAGCCTATCGAAATGCACCTGGTTAGGTCATTTTTCAAAATTTAATAGTTTTTAAAAAAAATTGTTGCTGCTATGAGATAATATGCATCTATGTTTAATACTATAAACATTATTTATTTATTGTGACGTAACGGATGTGTAGTTTATCTAATGATGTTTAAACGGATGATTGACAACTTTTCAGGAACCATCAAGTACAGAGTCATAAATGTTAAACCAGAAGAAGCACTTAGCAAAAATGCTGCCATAGTAAATACCTATTCATATTTTTATATGGCTGTTACTTGTTAATGTTTGTATTTATTTAAAGTAATTTATCTTTTTAAACATTACCTTTGAAAATGTGTCATTCATATGGAATTATTTGTGCAGATGCCTACCAGTTTGTCCACTACCCTAAGCCATGATGATAGCCAGTCAGGTTACTATGATGTGTTTGCTTTATTAAATAGAAATGAAACTGGCACAGGTGATGAATAGTAATTTCATGCTTCTTTTGAAAAAATTTGCATTCCAGAACAATCCCAAGTTGATTGCATTTTATTTACTTTTTATAGGTGAGGATGTTGTTCTGTCTCTTGGAGGTCAAAATGTTCCTCATTCATTTCTAAACGTAAACGGCAATGCAAGTTTGTGTCTCCTTAAATGGAATGTCGGCATCTCCATTTTAAAATGCGAACAACTATTTTTTAAATTCAATTATACTCCTTGGTTTTGAATGAACAGGTATAATTACAACTTTCTAGAATAAACTAATACCATTACTAAACTTCCAGGTCACATATATTTTATGCTCCCACCGGATTCATCACTGACATCAGCCAATCAGCCCGCTATTATGACTAGGATCAATCAGCCAGAAGTGTGTCTTTTGAGTCCTGATGATGCAGAGATCAATGGGGTGAATGGTCTGCCAAGGAGAGGTGCGAGAGATGACAAAAGAAGAGCTACTCACAATGAGGGTGAGAAACATCTGTCGAGTGTTTTTGCAGTGAACTTTACGGAAGATTTACGGAAAGCATTAAACAAACTCTTTCGTGCAGTCGAGAGGAGACGTAGAGGAAAGATAAACTCTTCAATCGATCAACTTGGTAGTGTCCTCCCTAACGACCCCGTTCAGAATGGCTCAAAACAAAATGATGTTAGTACATGGAATCTATTTGACATTGATTTGTGTGGAACTACTGAATACCTCAAATTAAACATTCTAATTTTATATAAATATTACATTGCATTTGACATTGATTTGTGTGGAACTACTGAATACTTCAAATTAAACATTCTAATTTTATATAAATATTACATTGCATTTGACATTGATTTGTGTGCAACTACTGAATACTTCAAATTAAACATTCTAATTTTATATAAATATTACATTGCATTTTTAGAGCAAAGGGGCCATTTTGTCAAAAGCTTGTGACTATATAACAGGCTTAAAAGCAAGGAATGATGAGTTGAAGGAAAAAATGACAGACTTAATCACTATGAGAGAGGTTTGCAATGTTGTTATTTAAATAGAATAATATTTTGTTTTTTTATAAATTGTTATTTTGTTTATTCGAAAAAAATGTTTCACTGTAGAAAATTAAGGAATTATCTGCTCATATGGAGGAGGCCCGTGAGGAGAATCAACTTCTCAGAGAAAACCTTGCCAATCATGGGATTCACATTACCAACGTCGATTAAACGTGCTATTATAGCACCTTTTATGACTGGATTTCAGCCAATCATTGGCCTTATAATGTCTGCTAATGCATCAAGTGAATTATTGTTGATGATGTTTTTGGAAACAGCCTGTTAAGATTGCAATCCACAAATGCTTTGACGTTGCGTTGTGTTTTGAAAGTCATCACTGCATTTGTTGTAATGCTGATTTGAATATGGCCAATGTCTAATTGTCTAATCTATCCAACTACTTGAAGTTTGTTTCTTGTATATTCCTGATGTTTTGCTGAAAAATTATGTTTTCTATTGCTTGATACTTCTTGTATAGTTCTTGAAAGGTGCCTGCTGGGACTTCATTCAGTGTGTGATAAGAGGGTACTATTGCATCCAGCCCTTTACCATTTATTTTATGTGCGTTGCTTCGGAAGTGCATGTTTTTGGTTTGTTTTGTGAATTTTGCTATTAAAAGAAATTGGGCGGATGGTGTGTGGATTCATACATATGGTGTCCTATTGGATTGTGATAGCTGCTCGCGCAATACTTCGGTGGTATTTCCTTAGGCGGTAGAGCCAGCCGCTCCAGAAATTAGCCTGCGTGAATCGCGCGGTCATAGCGCATGAGAAGGCAGTTATGAGAAAATAATATTTATTTATAAATATATAATGAAGTAATTATTATATTTAAAAAATTTTACATTGAGTGAGTAAAAATATAGATGAATTAATTAATCTTTGTCTTATTCCCTCTCCAACGGCATTTCCTGTTTGTTCGCCCATAGTTTGAGGATTGCTCTGAACATGCCGAGACATTCGAGGCCTATGAATGCTTCTCTTTTTATTAGAAACTGTCCGCCAGACGCGAGGTTTAGTTTATTTTCACATATTTTAATTTTCATGCGATGCGCCTTAGATTCACTTCACTTGTCGACATCAAATGTATATGGTGGTGTGAGTTACATTGTGTTTAAAGAGGGATCAAATTATAGTATTTGACATGAAATCGTTATTATTAATGTATTTATTATGGTAAAGTATGGCTACATAGAACCAGGGTTGTGTTGACATAAGTCTGCGAAATTTCATAAACTTAAACCGTTAGTAGTTTGGGTAAAGCTGTCAGGAATTCATATATGAATCGGTAACGTGTGCGATTTAAAAAAATTGTTCCTACCAAATTCTGAGATATTCAAAATGGTTTTTGAAATTTGTGGATATTGTTATGTTTTGATGACTGTTCCAAAACCATTTAATTGGAGCTTGATAAGTATTATGTGAGCACACATAATTTGTTTGTGCTTAATCTCTTTTGTTTCCTCAAAAGATCAACCTAGTGAGCACAAATTTGAGCTTGCAACTTATTCAAGTAAGCCCACTTTGATAATGTAATTATTACATAATTTTCCAATGACTAGTGCCACTTGTTACATTTCAACTTGAAAGATAAGAAATATTAATCTTATAACATTATTGAAGTCAAAATCACCCTGAAACTAAAGCAAAACAACAGAGTGTCAGTTGCCACCTGTTCAATGTATAAAAGTTGATTGATAGTGGCACAACATTGACATTGAACTTGAACTTCTTGTCTTTGAAGATGGACTCTTGGGTTGATATTTATGACTTGGTTCGAGGTGCACAGACCCAAGCAGAACCCTCTATTTTTTATGTAATGTGATCAGGAATTTTGAACAGGTTCTTCAGAACTATCTCATTTAAATGTTGCAAATTAAATTAATTCTAGGGGTCAGCAATGATTAGAAAACCAGGTATCTATCTGTCAGATTTTCAAGGCTAATACATTAACTACATCAAGCTGCATGATGTTCAGAACTTTAATCTTTCTTGTATAATCCACAATAAAAGTTCTGGTACATCTACTCCTTGAAAAGCATAATCTGATTGAAGTTTAATGCTCTGATGTTCAATGGAGGCTGCTACTGTGCTTGTGTCATGGTCTCATCATTTACATATTTCTGATATAGTCAAAAAATTGGACCAGAAGAGGTGCATCTATATGGGAACTACTATGTAATGAATGCCTGGTCAATGAATTAAAGTTAATTGTTGTACAGCAATTCCCATTTTATTCAACATTTCTCACTAACTGATGATCACTTTTAAATATTGCAGGAGTGAGGAAATAAGAGAAATCTTCAGCAAGCACGGGCCTGTTACCGACGTCTACATACCTCTCGACTATTATACGAGGCAGCACAGAGGATTTGCTTATGTACAATATCCTTGTAAGATCACAGATGGTTTTCACACTTGATGGAAATTGCTTTGTGACTGCTTTGGTGCTCAACTATGATGTTATAATGCCTATGTTATTTTAATTCAATTTGCAAAAATTTAGAATTTTTACACAACATTAATTGTAATAGTTATTATATGTATATTCTCAAGTTGGTAACATTTATTGTTTTTTCTGTTTAAAAAACAGAAAAAAGACAAAAAGTAAAGTTTGAAAGTTAAAGAAAGATTTAAAGATACTAAAAAAAAGTTATAAAGATAAAGGTTTTAGCCCCTAGTTTAAAGGTGAAAGGAAAGCAAGCCTTCGTTGGAAAACTCCACAGATACTTAAGTATCACAGTGTGTGCATGTGTATGCATGGCTCACCTGTACCAGCAAGTCTGAGCACTTTAAGTTGATGCATTAATTATTAGTTCATATCTTTTATACTGCTTATGTATAATTATTTGAGTTTCTCTCATTTGAAAATCTACTTTTTCCATAATATCTAAATTATTTTACATTGTCTGATGGTGCTAATGTAATTTATCATACCCTTATATCTGAAAAACATGCTTTGTTGCCAGTATTTGGTTGACAGCAATTGATTATTAATTATGAATGTGGGGTCCTTCATCTTGTTATTAAAGATTTTCCTTAATTTCTTCTCTGTTGGCCTTTCTTTGATACATTCGAAGATGCTAGGGATGCCGATGATGCTCTGTATTACCTCAACGGCTTCAGGTACTGCGGAGTTGAACTGGAAGTCGAGGTGGCCAGGAGTGATCGTAAGAGTGAGTAACACAACATTCCATTTCCTGCTGACACGTTGTTATAATATATATATATATATATATAATATAAAGCTTTTGCCATTACTTTTGAAATTGTATTTCTTTTTGAGTGATGGGTTTTTTTATTACATTTTTAATCTGCACTTTAATGATTTCTTGTCTCAGTTTGCTATATCATGTTCAGATATCCTTATATCTTTACACATGACAAACATCTCAATTTTTAGCTCCATACATGATGAGGTCCAGGGAGAGAGGAGGCAGGTATGACGACTACGATGACTACGACTACAACAGAGGAAGAGGTGGACGCGACAGAAGAAGGTCGTACAGCAGGTCGCCCAGGTGGAGGGGAAGGTGAGTCACTGAGTGATTTGACCTTCAGTTTAGTTTGTTGTTTCATTGTTTGTGTCGACAGGAGATCTCGATCAAGGTCAAGGAGTGCTTCTGGTCGAAGGGATGCAAGAAGGTCTGATTGCTTGATTGATAAATATTTCTTGTTATAGTTATGTTATTTTAGTAATATTAGTAATGATGATGTATGGGATATTAATGCCTAACATTTAATTGAATGTTCTAATGTTGTCAGGCATCACTCACCTCAAAGGAGAGAGAGGAGCTCATCAATGTCAAGCAGAGGACACAGGAATTAATTGATGGACTTTGGAAGTATTGGACTGATTTTAAGAGTTTCTGTGTTTTACAGTTGATTGCCTTTGGTATTTGTTTGGATTTGAGCTGTAATGCTCGTATGTTATGGCCACTAGTTTCTGACAATAATTTGTTACTCGTTATTGTGCTGTCTTTTCCCTTGAAAATTGACCCGCATGCACTTTAGGCCTCCCCTGTTCAGAATTTTTATGCTAACCGATGTCAGCGATGGCTTAATGCTATCGTACCTTGCATGATTGGGTCGTAATTTCTTGGTTTGAATTAAACAGTTTTTGAACATGACTCGTTTTTCAAGGTAATTGAGAACTCATTACTTATTGATAGGGGTAGATATTCTGACTAATATTGCAATTTTAGGGTCAGGTAAAGGAGCCCCTAATCTTTGTTTGGGTTGCTCGTACTACATGGGATCTATATTTGGCTTAATAGATCATTTGCTTGTTGAGTCTGGAGTCTAGATAGGGTAGCGTTCAGATTCCCCAGCCCTGGGCTCGGCTGTGGACTCATACATCAGGAGGCTGTGCGTATCAGTGAACTGAGCATATCTCAGATGTTATATAGGAACTTGTAAAACAACATCATGTTCAACTTTTTAATCTTTCCTTGAAACCTTTGCAATATACAGTCAAATCTCGGTACTATGCCACCTTGCTACTATACCGCTTTCGCTATTGTACGACTTTTGCTCGGTCCCAACAAAATTCAATACAAAATAAATTTATTATGCCACCCCCACTCTCGCTACTATGCCACTATTGTGTGACTGTTAAAAGGCACAAGTGAAAAAGTATTTCTGCGCAGTGTTCGATTATTTATAAACTTACCCATCACTAAACTAAGTTAAAAAAACTAAGCTGCAACATTCCTCGGATGTGAAAGTACCTCCTGACAAGTTACAGGGTACGCTGGAAACAGGAGTGCCTGTCCACCAGCCTACTCCAAAGGAACTCAGCCAGGAAAGATCCAATGTAAATGTCGCAGGTGCCATGCATTCTCTTAAACTTGTCTTTTGCGCACTTTCACGTGTTCTCAACACCGTTTGTTTGGAGCGACAAACGTGACCTAGTGGTTCACTGTGGCATGTTCTAAACCTGTGGCCGCCGTCAGGTTTTTATATGCTGCCCACTGGTCGCTCCAAACTATCCTTCCTGCGGGGCAAATAATAAATATTTAATGTATTAATAACACAATTTGTTAAGTACTGAGTGCATTACCAGGCAAAACGTGTTGCTGTATGATAGGGAAGAGCATGGCCGCGTCCCTACAAGCAACCTCGAAAATAATGCTTTTTTAGTTCAACGGTCAATGCCACCAAAACCCATCTGGACAGTACACCCCTGGCTTTGTGGTTCTTTGTCCTCTTGCGAATCGAAACCAAACTTTCATCAATTTAAACAATATGTTGGACCCCTATGTTCAGTTTTGCAAAAAGCTGAAAAATGACGAGGTGAGTTTGACGCCGTCAAAGTACTGTTCCTCTCAGTGGTCACGTCAGAACCAGCACACGAAGAATGTACAGATTCTTTTTGTTCCGCGGACTGCCAGAAATTCCCTCGTAGTTGTCCTCTCCAATTTCGTTTTCCATCTTCGAATCTTCATCAATCGACATTATCATCACCACCACCACCTTTCCGTTGTGACTGTAGGGATGGAATTTCTTTCCGGACTGGATTTGATGAAAGGATGACGGCAGTTAGTGGATGAAGGAGCTGAGCAGGTTCTTCCTGTGTCCGTTGATAATGCTGGAGTAAGGACCATGTTTTGACTCGTCCATTGCTGCTGTAGCGACATGATGAAGGCCTGCTGATGGTGGTAGAAGAACGTAAGGAAAGTCATGGGGCTACGCTAAATATCTGTTGATATTTAAAATATAATAGTTACAAATCATTAAACATTTAAATTTTATTATCGAAATGTAGTTTATTTAATAAAAATCGTTTGAAATAATAAAGAAATGAAGTGAACTTTATATTACAAACCTTTTGATAAGATTTATTTCCAATGTATAAATCCACAAAATTCAAATGTTCAAGGCCAGTTTTAAAACAGTTTTTTAAATATCAAAATAAGATATCTCATTTGTGCAGCGAATGCGAAACAAAGGAAGAATAAACAATGCACGCTTGGTTTAGCCTGTCAAGTGTACAGCTCCGCTCAATGAGCATTGCTCATGCCCTCCCAACATAGCCTCCCAACGCATATCGATGAAACGTTTAGGCTTAGGTCGGCAGTCCTAGTGTATATTTAGGAGTCCATGGCTTGATGCAGCTGCACTGTCTACCAATACTCCTTCACATCGTCATCAAAATGCTTGTCGTCGCCTGTCGCATTCTATATCCAATCATCTCATTCGTCGATCGGCCGCGTCAGACCGCTGTTTCCCCATCCCTACGCGATTCTCTCATCGATAACAATATAACGGTCGGTGCGATGAAGTTGGTTAATTTTGGAATTAACTGACAGATCTCCGCGATTGGAGATTCTCAGTTCAACCAATTCTCTCATCCATCAATTCATCGCCGCCTAATTTCTGACCACATTCGTTCATCTCTCGCCATTCATCACACCAACCAGTCCATCGTCAATATGCCTCGCTTGTCGTCTGGAACGGCCTGCCCTAATCTTTCGCTCTCATCCAATTCTCAACCCTTGCTCTTCCAGCGTCACCTGAAGACACATCTTTTAAAAATAACAGTCTGCGAACCAAGCCTCCGACGTTATGCATATGGCGCCATATGAATGAACGATTATTGTTATTCATAAAAGTAATAAAATTAAACATTTTAATCCACATGGTTTGTACAGGTCCTAAAAAGTTCTAAATTTCCGAAATTCGATTTTTTAGTACTAAAAAGTCCTTAAAAAACGAGGGAGGTCCTAAAAATTACAATAAAGTCCTAACAAAAAATGATCAAGGACCTAAAAAAAATAATAATGTTTTGAGATTTTATTAGTAACAGTTTTGTTGAAATAACAATTAGCGGGGAAATCGATCCCTTTATTCTAACTGTACATGAACGAAACCAATTAAATTTCCTATAACGTTCTTTCGCTTGTCTGTTTGATACATTAAAGTTTTAATAGTGTGACCTTATTGTAATGTAGTAACGATAGTGGATCTTTGTTTATATGGCGGCGTTGAAGTGCGGAAATTAAAAGGAACGGTTGTTGGTTTTTACGAACAAATAAAACGATAGAACATCACATTGGCGACGAGAATTTCGAAACGGACCTTCGCAAATAGTTTGCACCAATTTTTATCGACAAAAATCGGAAGTTTGTTCATTTCGGATAGACGCTGTTGTCTGGCCTCCGAGCGTTATCGAAGTCATCGAAAGCTACTATCGATAACACCATTATCTAATCCATGGCTGAAGCACTACCAACGTTTCCGTCGTTTGTAGTCGATTCACACGACTCAGCAGGAGTTCGATGGACAAAGTGGGTTTCTCGCTTCCGCAACCTGATGGTGGCCGTAAATATTGTTGATCGCAAACGTCAAAGAGCTCTCCTACTCCACTACGCGGGTGAGGAAGTCAACGACATCCTTGATACTCTTCCAGATGCCGAAGCTGCAGAGGGAGAGGATCCGTTCGAAAAGGCTGTCACTGCTCTCAACAAGTTTTTCACACCAAAGCAAAACGTCGAATACCAGATCTACACGTTTCGACAATCTAAACAACAAACAGATGAACCACTAACAGCCTACTACACCCGTTTGAAACAACTGGCAACCTCATGCTCTTTCGACAATGTTGATCGTGAGATAAAATCTCAAATCATCCAAGGTTGTTTATCAAGTACACTACGCCGTAAAGCCTTATGTGAACCTGACATGACTCTCACTAAACTCATAGATGTTGGTCGTAGTTTAGAACTCTCCGATATCCAAGCAAAAACTATGGAGAATGAGCATGTTAACAAACTGAGTCTGAATCGCAATAAGCAGATTTGCAACAATTCCAAGAAAACAGCTGACGTGAAGTGTCACAACTGTGGTGGCACATGGCCACACGAGGGTGGAAAGACATCGTGTCCGGCGCATGGCAAGTACTGCAATTCGTGCAAGAAGCCAAATCATTTTGCGTCACAGTGTCGTTCGAAAGATGGTGCATCACAACAGCCGCCACATCAGCGACAGCATATCACATGATAGACCGCAAAGCCGACTGCCGAAAACCCGTCATGGCAAATACCATCGTGTTCGCCGTGTCAATGCCGACAGCAACGGAAGTTCATCTGACAACAGTGAACATTCATCTGAGCAGAGTCGTTATGTGTATGCACTGAGCGTTCATTCAAATCGATTGGACACCAAAAGAAATCTACCACACTTCTTAGTGAATGTAAACAACACTACAATCGATGTCATCGCAGACTCAGGAGCAAGTGTAAGCATCATGAGCCAACTCGATTTTTCTAAAATTAAACCTGTACCTCAGCTGCACAGCAACTACAAACAAGTATTTGCATACTGTTCGCAAAGCCCTCTCAAGGTGCTAGGGACTTTTCGTGCTGTGGTTAGATATAAAGACAGAAAGTCAGACACACTGTTCTACGTCATTGATAGCAAGGAAGGTTCTCTCCTAAGCTGGGAAGTATCTCAAGCACTACACCTACTGCACGTCGTGAAACCGATTGGTGAACGTACGACATCCACCGATCAGATCGTCAATGAACTCGTCACAGAATATGCTGATTTATTTCGTGGTGTTGGTAAGCTGAAGGACTTCCAAGTCAAACTACACATCGACAACGCCGTACAACCAGTCGCGCAACCTCATCGTCGGGTGCCATTCCATGTTCGTCAACAGTTAGAAGATCAACTCAAGCATGACGAAGAGCTCGACATCATCGAAATGACCGAAGGAGCTACTCCGTGGGTGAGTCCAGTCGTCGTCGTACCCAACCTAAGAGTGAAACTGGCCAAAAACGTGTATGTGTAGATATGCGCCAAGCTAACACAGCAATCAAACGTGAAAGACACATTACGCCTACTATAAATGAACTGATCAGTGATCTAAATGGTGCAACAGTTTTCTCAAAATTGGATTTAAATCAAGGATATAATCAACTTGAACTTGCACCTGAATCACGTTACATTACAACATTCTCCACGCATGTTGGTCTGCGTCGATACAAACGTCTCAATTTCGGTATTTCATGCGCTGCAGAGATTTTCCAGAATGCAATCCGTGAGACACTCAGTGGATTAACGGGCGCAATAAACATTAGTGACGACATTCTTGTGTACGGTAGAACCGAGCAGGAGATGTTCAACAATCTGCGTGCCGTGTTTCAACGTCTGAGAGAAAAAGGGCTAACTCTTAACAAGCAGAAATGCGTCTATGCGAAGCGCACTCTCGAATTCTTTGGTAACGTATTCACTGAACGTGGCATCATGGCAGACCCGAAGAAGATTCAGTCAATTGTTAACATGAACATGCCAACCAATGCATCTGAAGTCCGCAGTCTACTCGGTATGACTAATTATTGTGCTCGTTTCATACCAAACTATGCTACAGTTTCCGAGCCACTACGTAGACTAACACGACAGGACACACCATGGCAGTGGACCAATGAGCAAGAATCTGCACTCGCACAACTCAAACAGAAACTATGCAATGCTCCAGTAATGTCGTATTTTGACTCTGACAAGCAAACAGAAATACACACTGATGCTAGTCCAGTCGGACTCGGCGCCATCTTGATTCAACGTGGAAATAACAACGAAGAACATATCATCGCTTATCGAACAACGATACTCACAGACAGAACGAGAAGCACTCGCAGTCGTTTGGTCTTGTGAACATTTTCATATATACATCCATGGCAAGCCAGTGACCATTCATACTGATCACAAGCCATTAGTCAGTCTGTACAACAATCCAAAATGCAAGCCGCCAGCACGCATCGAGCGTTGGGCACTACGCCTTCAACCATATGAGACAACCATCATCTACAGACCAGGTCATGACAATCCAGCCGACTATCTATCACGACATCCAACTTTGTCAAGTGACCGATCCAGTCGTGAGAAAACAAATCGCCGAAGAGTACGTCAACTACCTCGTGGGTCATGCAGTACCGAAAGCTATGACTCGCATTGAAATTGCCACTGCGACCGTCAAAGACAAGACACTGCTCGCTGTCATCGATGCGATCCGTACAAACGATTGGTCACACATCGCCAACATAAACACTAACGAGTTTGACACGTTCGCTAGAATGCGTGCTGAACTGTGTGTCAGTGGAGACAATATACTACTACTACGCAATAGCCGCATAGTTATTCCAGAGTCACTGAGGGAACGTGCAGTCAATCTCGCACATCAAGGACATCAAGGCATTGTCAAGACCAAAGCTTTGATTAGGGAAAAAGTCTGGTTTCCTGGGATCGACCGTTTGGTGGAAGAACGCGTCAAAGCATGCATTGCCTGCCAAATCGCCGTCGCAACCCCGCATCGTGAACCACTACAAATGACCCAACTACCGTCATCACCCTGGAGTGAATTGAGTATTGATTTTGCTCAGTTAACAACTGGTGACTACCTACTCGTGGTCATTGATGACTATTCACGATTTCCTGTGGTTGAAATTGTTCAGTCAACCGCAGCAGCCAGCGTGATACCAAAACTTGATCGCATCCTATCAGAATTTGGTTCGTGTGACATTCTGAAGTCGGATAATGGACCCCCCTTCAATGGTTTTGAATTCACCCGTTTTGCTGAATATATGGGTTTCAAGCATCGAAAGATAACTCCGCTATGGCCGCGTGCCAATGGTGAGGTCGAACGATTTGTGAAGACAGTCAAGAAGGTTATCAAGACAGCGCAACTCGAACACAAGAATTGGCATCAAGAACTGAACATCTTTCTTCGTCAGTATCGTGCCACGCCTCACAGCACAACTGGTCGTCCTCCTGCGACAATGCTGTTTGGACGTCCCTTCAAAACAACTCTACCATCAACAGAATCATCTACAGTCACTGATACACAAGGCGATAGAAAATTTCGTGAGCGAAATGCTCTCATGAAGTCAAAGATGAAGGACTACGCTGACAACAAGTCCTATGTCAAACCTTCATCAATCAGCGTGGGTGACACGGTTATTGTGAAACAACCAATCACACACAACAGATCACTCACACCGTACATGCCAGTACCACACACACACGTTACGTCAAAGAACCACTCGATGATCACTGCTACACGCAACACTGACGGACAATCAGTCACCCGCAACTCGTCACTCTTCAAAGGAATAGATAACCGCTTGTCGGGTTATGAAAAATTCAAGGAACCATCCGAAGACGTGGTGGAAGGTGATGTCACATCCAGTGATGTCATGCCGCAAACTGCTCCGGAAGGCGAGTACAGCACACAGCAAGATCAGAACGTTGTACGCCGCTCCAAGCGTGAACATAAACTGCCCGCCCGCTTTGCAGACTATGTTGTGAACTAATATTTGACTAGGTTTTCCAAAAAGGGGAGGGATGTAATGTAGTAACGATAGTGGATCTTTGTTTATATGGCGGCGTTGAAGTGCGGAAATTAAAAGGAACGGTTGTTGGTTTTTACGAACAAATAAAACGATAGAACATCACACTTATTTGTAAATATACAGGACAGTTCTTAATGCATACAAAAGGGAGCAAAAACTTGATATTTTCTTAAAAAAACACGTGGGCAGTTGCAATGATTATGCAATGATATTGAGTCAATCTGTCCTGAGCAATTTTAAAGCATCAAGGCAGATATATAAATTTTATTTGGATGCATTGCATGAGGGAGAGAGACAGGCAGCCGTAACTTCAAAACGAAAAGTGGATGAAGAGGACATGGTCAAGTTGAGGAAGAAGCTGAAGACTCTAAAACACGACAGGGATATGATGGACAGAGACTTTCGCATATTAATGGACGAAAGTGCAAAAACCAGGAACATGGATCTCTTGGTTAAGGCTAACAGCCCGAGGAAAGATAGTGAGGCAAAAGCGGTAGAAATTGTCACTTTAGGGAAAGACTTAAAAAGTTGATTTTTTGTTTAAACAAATTGATTATTATGAACGTTCACGTGTTACTAGCTTGTATTATACTTCTAAATTATACAAGAATGAATAATTAAAATCTAAATACCGTTATTTTTGTTGTTATTGTTGGTCCTATAAGATGAAGGAGAAGGTCCTTAAAAGTCCTAAAAAAAAGTCCTAAATTTTGGTTTTCAAGCTCCTGAACGAACCATGAAACTAATAAAAGTTGAAAAAACATTGCATGTTCGGCGCAGACTTTTGAAATTTGATGAATGGGAATTTCCAAATTGAAAAAAGATTTTAATTGATGGTTCACAATGCTCACTAGTTCTAGAGCTAAAATTAAATTTGTTTTTTGTAAGCTTTCTATAATCTAACTGTTTCAACTTAAATCAACGTACACCTTCAGCATTTCAATCGCACCATAGTTTGTTTATACAGGGACGTTGAACTGCAACTGCTCTTAAGTTAATAACCATTCATAAATTAAAATGAAAACTTAATTTATTGAACACTTTTAGTAAATCCCGCCTTGCGAACACGGCCATGTTTTAATCTGAAGTGATTTAAAGTCGTCGATGCCGAGGGGCTTTTGCACCGTCAATCAATCACGTCTCTACATGAAAATTGTTTTATTTGATTTTTGTTATTATTTTCATGCCTTTTCAAATTTCGGAAATTGAAAATGGTCCCTATAAAAAGCCTCGCCGTTCGGTGTTGGATCGCACATCCTCTGGCGAACCTGATACTCGCGACTGAAGAAACAACTTCTCGAAGTTTTAGTAATATCCACCACACGGAACACTATGCTCAGAATCTTTAGATTATTCTTATCTATTTATTTCATTGTTACGATGCCTTTCGTGAAAAGCTATAAGCGATTTCCAACTGAAGACGGCGTTCCCAGCAGAATACACTTCGGCAGTCAGGAGTTCAACTTCCCAGAACAACTTCTTAAAGATGACTACCCCTTCACTTTCTACGGAAACACAGGTATGCCAAAATAGTTAATAGGTTTCTAAAAGATTTTAGATTCCAGCCACTTTTTAAATAATTGAATCACCTTATTTTTAGCTGGCATTTCAAGACATTAATAATGGTGAATGTTGCAGGTGAACTCATGAAGAGGGCTGGCAGAATTAGACCGTTGAGAATATGAACTCAAGGCATTTGATGGATCTGAGACAATTGTTTACTACAATTATTGCGATAGTAAATTACAATTCAGTAACAACTGCCACGATTTCAAATAGACGATAACGGGTTTTTCATTAGGTCGACTGCACAACAACACTCAAAGCACAAAATTAGGAAATTGAACAAGGAAGCATACCACAGGCGCAACGACATTTACTTGTCAATAACACTACAACGCTTGAAACTTATTGAAACATAAGTTATATTGCTCGACTATGGTGGTGCCAAAGAACATTAACAAACGACAATGAGCGGACTTTGGTATGCCACCATTCAAACGCTGACATTTGCGTTGGGAACATTTCAATTAAATACGACAGAAATACTACAAACAACATGTTAAACTAGCCTACCAACGTTAAACAAATCAATACATCCCCAGGATATTAGGGGCTCCGTTTCTCCTGTAAAATTGTCTGCACGAGAAACAAATAAAATTTAAAATCCTTTCGAAAGCTTTAAGGCGTCATTTGATATCGTCATGAGACTGCATGAAAGCGAACAATCTAAAAAAAAACTTAACAAAATACTTGGTAACATGTAGGGGGCCAACACGCCTAAAAACTTAGCTTCCTAAGAAATGAGTCGTCTGTGCTTGGAAATAACTCTGCACAACTCTCCTGACCTGACTTCAACCTGTGCTATACTGGAATTCATGAATTCCCGTTTCGAATGGTTATCGTGGGACAGAGCCGCTTCCTTCGTGGCGTTGACGGCAACTTTAAGTACGTCGCAGAGGTCGTTCGCTGCCTCAGCCACGTCGTTGTAACGAGAAGGATCGGCCAGATTGCGAGCTATGGCGTCAGCGACATAGACAAGTTTGTGAGCAGCTAAAATTACGAATTTGCTTCGAAGGACAAATTCTTTCGGCGTTGGCGACGTCTGATTTTGTTGGGGAGTAGAAATCTGACTTAGAGACTGAAAATTGGAAGGATTCTGGTGACGTTGATTACTGAAGACATGATTCGATGGAATAGGCCTAGGAGGGGTGTGAGGATGGCGGTTAGATCGATTTTCATCCGAAGGATCGAACGTCATCATGATTCTGCTGAAATCAGCTGTTGCTTTCTTGACTAGTTCCATGTGTCCATCAACTTGGGAAGCATAAAAATCGACCAACAACGCATCGCTCTCTGCACTCCCGAGCAACGGATTTGGATGCTGCTGATCGCTTGGAGCAGATTGAAGTCCAAGTTGTGATAGTTGATCCGATGGTTTAGTCGAATTGGGAGGAAAGTTATTGACTACATTGTTAAGGTGAATCTGTGATGGCAGATGTGGTTTTTGCAAAGGACACTGAAGTTCTGATGTACTTCTCTTGTTGATCTCACTTCCTGCAGCAAGCGGATGGAAGGATACCAACGTGGAACCACTCCTGCGTGCAGGTAGAGTGCTAGAGGTAACAGCATCGTTCGTGGACCCAGTAAACCCAGGACAGCTCAGTCTCTGGATGGAAGAGCCGGGCGAAATGGGATTACTTAGTCGTTGGTTTCCAAGGTGAACATTAGAAGCGTTCAACTTGTGCTGGGGTGGCAAAGTACTCGATAAAGGAAAAGAGGGGCGATTTTTATCCAACTGTGCTACAGGTGGAGTGGGAGGCAAGGGTCGATTGCGCATGGATCTCTGATCGTTACTCAAATGCCACGACTCATTGCCGATAAAAGTTTTATTTTGTAGAGGCGGAAGTGGCGCATAAATGGCACCCTCGTAAGTTTCCATCGGAACACTTTGTTTCATCGGATCGAATGGTTTTACTTGAGATATTGAAATACAGAACTGGGAATAAAGGTCAAGGAGCAATAAATCTGCTATTTGAGGTAGAACGTTTGCTACACTGACTAGCTCTTTAAGCTGATTAATTGGGGGCTTTATCTTGCCATCGAAGCCAGGTTTGGATTGGCAACCTACGTGAGACGGAGAAGCCGATACCAGCTCGTTCGAGCGATCTTCAAATTGCCTAAGTGCAGTCCTAAGCATCTCGACTCTAATCTTTAATTTTTCCTTATCAAATGATTTCTTAAACTGCAAATTTTCGCTGGAAGCTAAGGGAAATAAATTATCGCTTAACACTTTTGTAGAACAGAAATCTATTAGCTCCTTAGTGGCAGTTTTGAGTGATAAACATGATAATTTTATGTGAGGGTACGGATAATTATATTGCTGACCGGAGTCCTCTGACAAAGCATCCCCACAATCCAGAATGTAACTCCTCAACTTGGAGTTGTGCTTTTGTATGTCGGATTGCCATTTTAAAACTGGAAAAAGTGACTCTGGAATAGGATTTATGGCATCTTCCAAATTTTTTGCCTTCTCTAAGCTTTTTGCTGTCGAAACGAAACAAGTTTGATTTTCTTTTCCCGAGGGGGGCACGTCATAATTTGTATTAAGTTCATCTCCCTCTGTCAAAGTTTGACCCACGCTCTCAATGCCTGGGTTTAGTTTCAGGTCAGCAAAAGGTTTAAGCATAACAGCATGCACTTTCTCTAATGTCAAAAATTGGGGAACATCATACAATTGTTCAGAATCCTGTTCAGCTTCTTGTACAATCTGCTTCTGATAGTTTCTGGGAGAGTCGTAGAGATCCGACGAGGGATCGGACGACGCTTCGGTCACGACGTCGTTGCCTTTTCTGGGCACAGAATAATCTTCCAGGTAGGAATCTCTTTGATCCTCGACGCTTTTACCTCGCAAAGAATTCGGGTTCGCAACTTGTCGGTCGCACGATCGATCGAAAGGCGCCGTCGTACACCTGTTCGGCAAAACGTCGTAGGTTGCAAACGATGCGTCCACGCTCGACCTCGTACTGTCGCTCATGCCCGAGCTGCCGGTCGACATCACGGAAAGCACGCTGGCACGGTTCGGCGACAGAAATCCCATTCCCGAAGGCTTATCGTAAAGGGAGTCACCGGGGTTTTGGTGCGCAGAGGAAATGGCATCCTGTCTCATTTTCCAAGGATCACCTTCGAATACTCCGGCCGTCAGTCGTATTGGAACATCGTATGCGGACAGCTGGTCATCTGACAGAGAAGCTTCACTCTGTGAAATAAACACAACTCATTGAATAAATTTTAATTCTCATAAATATTTATTTCTTATCACTAGATTTCACAGATGGTGAAAGAAGTGAAAGTAAAACCCAATCAAAGTAAATAATTTAAGGACTCATATGAGAACATTTACCTTTTGTTCACATGGCACAAATATGGCAGGTGTGCAGCTCAGATAAAGGTGTTACTAACATCCACTAGTTCACTCATTCAATACATCATTCTTCATGCTGAGAGCAGTGATGCCAATACTTAGTTAAGGACAACAAAAGTAATTAATAAGTAATTGTTACTGTCTCAAACAAAAATTACTGATTAGAATTCATTAAGAATAACATTATGATTATGGCCTTGAATAAATGTTACTAAGATTATTACTACGTATTATTAATCTATGCTAATTTATGTTAATGTGCATAAATTATCGTTGTGATTAGAACAGGTGGACAGGTGAATTCATCTTGAACTTTTTTGGAAGCAAATGAGCCACACAATTCTGCCACTGATTCTCACATACACAAAGTCAGGCACACGCGGCAATAATTGGAAAAGAATATGATGAAGAGTACGATGAGGAACTGCATGAGTCATAGGAAGGAATGTAGAATTTGCATGTTCCGGCTTGTTCCATGGTCTCCCCTATATTACTACTACAGCATTTCAACGATGATGATGATGATTACAATGGCAATGATGATGATAATGGCGATGGTGACGATTTTATCCAGGGACCTTTCTGTCACAGATATTCAATAAAATAATTTGAGGAGCTAATAATAGCGCATTTGTGAAGGTTTAAATACCTCGAATACACATCAAAGAAAAACATTACTCGTGTTATCACTGTCCATAAAATATGACAATCATCATCATCATCACGCTCCCCACTAGCATTATTTACAAAGTAATCTAATTTAATACTATCGCGGCAGCGCATCCCTGGAGAGATGATGATGATGATGAAAATGGAGGCTCACTTCCACGTGGTTTCCATAAATAAAAAACGAGGAACCTACGCATCTCCAACTTCCCTCCACAAGTAAACATCTCGAGTGCTATTTAGGGTCACAATTAAATTTCAATTGAAATGGAAACGGTTATAATAATAATAATAATAATAATAATAATAATAATAATAATAATAATAATAATAATAATAATAATAATAATAATAATAATATAATAATAATAATAATAATAATAATAACAATGACGATAATAGTAATAATAATAATAATAATAATAATAATAATAATAATAATAATAATAATAATAATAATAATAATAATAATAATAATAATAATAATAATAATAATAATAATAAGTAAATGTAAATGGTAACTTGAGCGAATAATAATATAGTTAACAGCAATTGATATTAATCATAATCCAAACAACATAAACTAATTTTTTAAATTTATTTAATGATAAAGAATTAAACATATCACGCTATGTCAATTAACCATTATTAATATGCAATAATGTTTAACCATTCATGTTAGTGTTGCAGCAACAGCACATGATTTCCAATCGTCGTTGAATGATCATTACATTCGAAAGCCTCAAACAATGTTAATTGGAATTGCAATGGGAGGATAAAAGTGAGATTAAGAAAATGCGAACATGTTGTCGCACTTATGTTGCTCTGAGAAATTGGGTCACACAGAAGCCTAAACAACCAAGGAACTTCCAAATAAGATTCCACAAGTAGCATGATTATAAATTATGTCGTCGTCGTCATCATCATCATCACCATCACCACCACCACTATATTACATCACATGTAACCATTGCCGATAATAAACATCGTAACAATGTTCAGTAGAGGCAGTTCCCTTGAATAATTCTGCGCTAGGTATAATTTGGGCAAATTTCAGCTTATTATCTGCCTACAGGGAATTGAGATCGGTCTGCAAAATTGATTGGCAATTACGGCTGCACTACCTTAGCAGAGGAACTCTGGAGCTCTTCCGTGCTGAGCAGTTTCAACCTGTTTCCAGGGGCAATTCCTAACTTCCGTCCCGAATAACAGAGCCACCAGCCGCTGTATCCCGCCACGTCTTGTTCGACGACGTAAAGGACGTCACCAATCTTGAAGCTCAACTCCTGGGGAGTGTCGGACTGGTTTTCATAAATAGCCCTGGCTTTTGGCAGAGAGGCGAGTTGTGATGGGTTCATAATTTAGTTGTTGTTGATGATGATGAGGATGATGATGATGCTGAGAGAAATCCTGAGATCCAAAAATAGGACTTTAAGATGTAATCCAATATTTCAGTTTTTATTCTTCATATCGGGTTACCTAGGAAAAGAAATGAAACCGAGTCAAAAACAAATAATAGTTAACAAGTTACATATTGTATTAACTGATTATCAGTCGTTCAGAGGACTGGCTCACCAACGTTCAAATCAACAACCATAATCTGTAGCATCAGAATCTCAACACCTCATCTGTTAAAGATTGGATTGCAATAGTTGAGAACGTTGAAAGTAAACGAGTGATGCCACCTCGGTGCATAAGTCAAGAATGTAGTCCTTAATAATCGAAGTCATTAGTGATAAGACTCATTTATCATTAGATCACTTGGATGATAATGCAGGAGATAATTAAGAAACTTGTGACAACGGTCCTATCGTCAACATCGAGCTTTTCGCTACTTCACTGAAGTGACTTGCATACAGCCACTCGACCGCAACACTTTTAACTCCGTTACATTTATCAATATCATCACCATTACCACCATGATCGCCATCATTACCATCACCGCCTTCGTGGTGAAGGCAAGCTCTCTTATACAAGCTATGATGACCTTGAATCCCACTCGAAAGTCTTAAAAATGAAACGTCAACAAGTTGCATTCAATCATACCCACCACAGTCACCTTCACCACCAATAACACCATAAATGATTGCATCAACGTGTTTCCTACCATCCAATCATAAAACTCCGCTACATTACAAGCAGATGTTCTTAGGAAGCTACAGGTGCAAACTCAGGTAGAAATTATGCTCATCTAGATGAATGAATAAATAAATAAATAAATAAATGGTTGTAGGTGCTCGTGATGATAGAAAGAAGACTAAGAACGAGAGATGGATGATTGAAAGATCGAACATGTCGAATAGATTGACGGGTTGTGAGATGGAACAGATGGGTGAGATGAAAAGAGAGCTGAAGTTTTTAAGGGATCCTTTGAACAGACAAACATCTCTCTTTGATTGGAAGCAATATTTTCGACGTCTGCAGATGATAAGTTCTTGTTACAGTTGTTTACAAATTGCATGCAAGCCACTAATGTCGTTTGAAGTGCTTGCCTAATGACGTCATTATCAAACAATTTCTGCCAGTGACTCAATAACCAATCCTTGATCCTACTTTACCTATGTCACGTTTCCTAAACTATGATTTTTGTAAGCTGTTTTTGTTCGATTCAATAAAATCATCCATCGTCGACGTCATCAGTTTGAATTTGGCAGAATAAGCAAATGTATCTGCCAATTTGTTTATGTGCACCAGAACTGAATGCCATCATCATCATTATCGGCGACTCAGTACTTATTAACCGACTAATGAGGTCAGTATCAATGATAATGAATGAATGGTGATGATGATGATGATCCACATCCTGAGTGATTCACCTTAGTGAAACAAGCTCAACAAAAAATCTTCTCAGACTTTGAGAACAATTGTTCTCCGCCTCAATTGTTAATTGAGTCATTCGGCGGCCTCTACATATCTCATTTAGCTCCATCATACGTAATTGTAAGAGCATTATATGTTTCCACTAATACCGCTATAAAAATTATGATTCTTATAAATTATTCTCACAAAAGGTTAAGGAATCCATCAATCAAAGTAACAAGTGACGACAAGTATTTTTTAATTACCTTTAAATGGGCACACGCCCACGTCATTAAGTAATTAAATGAAGGTTTAATTATCCCCAATCCGCCCAAGTAATTCGACACGTCACCCACCTAGCAAATCATCGTTTCTGAATCCATCAATCATTTTCTGGAACATATCCGCCATATCACGATCTGCATATTTTTCTAATTCAGTAATTCGCTTAATTATTCGTCAATTAAACGTCCTAGCGAAATGATATTGGACTTTGTATCAGAGCCACAATTATCAATTGTACTAAGACTATCAATTGCATGTCAATCGTTATCAGTTTTAAAGCTGAAGTGAAAGTTCGTTGTTTATTTTAATTATTTTCTCAAAACGAGTGGTGGGTACAGACGGCTGCTCACGTCTTCCATCGAGCAACAAAAATAACAATGACTTTGGAACAAAACATATAATAAGCATTAAGACATTATTCAATAATGATACATCCACTCAATTCTATAGTATAAATAAACATTCAACAAAGTTTAACACTTAAGATAAATTAACAATGTCAATCACGATCACATACCTCAATCAGCTTTCCATAATAAATAAATCACAAATCAAATAACGGGAACTTTTCAGCCTTATTTAAAACTCGAGTCTATTCATTCAAGCTGCCGCTAAAAATGACGTGCAATTGCAACGAAAATAACGACCAGAGCATTAAAGCCAGCAACAACAATAGCATATGCCGAATTCCTTATATATGTGAGGAGATTTCAAGGAATCATATTCAAAGTTCTTTCCTACGCCATCGAAAACGCCATTTCCTGAACTTATTCGATATTTTGTGCAATTTCGCAGGCAAAACTGCCTCTAACAACATTGATTTACGCACGCACGCCAACCTCGCCGTAACCTGAAACACTAAAAACTCTGTCTAAAATGAGTACCAGTTGAAGGCCAAATCAAAACACTGCAACATGCTGGTTTTAAATCATGTAACTTTCAATCTTTTAGGCGCATCACTTATTTAGTGAATGTACCAGTTAGTAGACATTTTCATTTTACTTTGATCTGCATTTTCATGAATTCAGTTTAACTGTAAAATTATTATAATTTTTATTAATTTAAACAAAAAGCACAACTTATATATTTGTTAAATTATATTTTGATTTTTTAAAATAAAAAAATGGTTTAGTTCACTTTTCAAAGGCTGTGTTGAGCCGCTTTGTTCAATCGATCATCTGTGCCACGAAACTGCCAGGTTTTGATTGCTACGAATGCTTTTAAATACGCTCAGATTTAACACGACCTAAAAAGGAATTTCAAATGTTTCAATATTTACGCAATCTTTCCATACCCGATAAAATATTTTGCTGTTAATTAATATCTAAAATATATTAAAATATGACGCGTAAAGAAGCGGGAAAAGCCTTACCAGTGGATCAATACAGACGACAAATAGGTGAATAGATTTTACTAATTGGTCGGTTATTAGTAAGTTTTATATGACTTTGCAAAAGAACATTTTTGCTCCCAGTAAAGTGCCTTCTGCAATGAATTATCTTTTTGTATTGTTTTCCAGGTAAACATTTGTTGAAAAAAGACAAACAGGCACTAAAAGAACTAAAGCATAGCAAAGAAGTTAAAAAGCCAAGATTGATGGTAAATTCAAAAAGATTCCATTTGCAAGATATTTCATACATCTCAATACAATTTATTCTTTAAGGACATTTTTCTGGCATTACTTGTGGCAATGACCATATTGTTAGTTGTGTATTGCCTTATGTTTTACTATTTTTCGAGAAATTGAGAAATGGAAACACACAGTGATGACAACTGAGAAGCTGGTCAGACAGTGTCTTTGTGTTCTTACAAGATAATGTTACCATTCTTAATTTTATATTAGTGAATAGGCTTATTTCAGATTTGCATGAGAATATTTCAAAGGCTAGTTTTACTATATAAGTTGTTATTCAGTTACTGCAATCTTAAACATTTCTAATTGTTTTTATATTTGCATGATATTTTGCACAAATTTTAATGAATTACAAGGGGTTATTTTATTAAATAGCATTGCGATGAGATGCAAGTGTGAAAAACCTTTTGCATGACATTTATAAAGTATTCAATATTTGCCAAAATTAAACATTTGTAACTTGCCAATAATGATAAATCATTTCATTTGATGATTTTTTTAAATTGATAAAGTTGTTGAAGAATGTGTTATTTTTGTTGAATGCTTGTTATGATTGCTATTATTAAAAAAGTTATGAATCCAAAAATAGCATTTTTAGTTGCAAAATTACATACATGTGATTTATTTTAATTTAATTATCTTGCAAGGTAAAATGACTCAGAAAGGCAACTAATGATCTAACAACATGATATAGTTTAGGATAGATCAGAAATTTCATCCTGGTAAAGAATTGCTAGGGCAATTTACTACACTAAAAATATGTAGGCTGCTACAAATCTAAAATGTAATTTATGCCACAAAATATTTTCTTAGTCTTGGTTTGACGGCACAGCTGTGTTTTTGTTAGACGGGCGACTTTGAATATTGTCACCCAAAGACCATCCAGAGAAAAATTAATTAAGCAGGGAAATTGGGAATGTTTTTGAGAGGACATGTCATTTTTTTGTGCATTTAGACTCAATCCTTTCTTCACTTTGCATATAGGCAAGGAACAAACTTTTTAAAAGCTGATCTGAGTTCAGGACTGGTGCAAGCATAAAGAAAGGGATTGATGGCCGAATTGACATAAGTAAACCAAAAGAGATATTCGAATGCTTTGTTGACGGCGTATGAGTCTGGATAAACAATGCTGATGTCGTAGATGATGTGGAATGGAACCCAGGTTATCACGTAGCAGAAGACAATGTGAGCCAGCGTCAAAAATGCCTTCTTTTCTTTGTCCATTTTTGTTCCACCTTCAGAAGACTTGTTCCACCGGGATCTCAGTTTCTGACAAATCTTGAAACAGCCCTCGCCATTTGCCTCTCCACAGGGTTTTGTTTGACTAAATTCCGGTTCCCTTGTTGCCGGACCCGAGCTGTCATCTTCGCTGTGCGACGTAATGGTTCTTGTCTGACTCATCCCCATGGATGGAGTTGAGTGACCCACTCCACCTGGTCTGACCTTGGAGAGTTTCTTGATCTCGAAATACACGAGGATAGTCATGACGATGATTATTAGACACGGAGTGTGGTGCCCAAACAATGCCAGAACTATGACAAATTCTGGGTTTTCCGAGGGTTCGTACACACAAACAAATTCCCGTGTTCTTGAAACTCTATCTGATATCACAGGGTACCAACATATAGTCGCCACGCTGACCCTGTGCGTAAATGATATTCGAAGTTAGCCTTTAAATAGTTCAAAATTATGGGTAAAGTATTAAAAAAAATTAGGATGATGATAGCCGAAGGATCCTTTATATTTTTGTAGCAGGTAATTGTAATACGATGTTATAAATTATTACTCTGACAAAAGCCGGTAATGAAATTTAATATAACATTTGGAAAATGTCGATATGATAACAATCAAATTATCTTGGTCTTAAACCATTGCAATACTAAGTTCACGAAATTGGTATTAACGTGACAAACATACCAGACAACTGCTACCATGATCAGCGGTTTCTTGTATCCTTTGAGACTTCGGTAATTAACACTCCAACGAATGGACCAATATCTGTCGATAGAAATGGCAGCCAGAGACCAACTGCTGGAAAAGACCGTAGTGTAATCAAAGAATACCCACACCCCGCAAAGGATTTTGCCGAATGGCCAATATTCGAAGATAAGATTTATTGTATAAAAATCCATGGCTATCACGTTAATGAGCAAGTCAGTAATCGCCAAATTTACCACTAAAGTAGTGAAACTATTCCTTAATTTCTTTTCAATTACGAAAGAGACTATGACGAAGAGATTTGCGGTAAAGCTGACTGCGATGACCGAAAACATGATGATTCCCAGTAAGATTTTGCCAAGAGGCACTGCTTTCGTGAAGGGACTCTCTAGCGTTAAATTTGTTGATGTTGAAGTGTTTTGCCAATAAGACGTCGATGAGAAAAGTTGTTCTGTCATGGCAGATTTCTCAGGATTGTGACGAGTTTGTCAGGAAATTAAAAGCAATGAAGTTATCTCAAAGAAGAAGATTTGCAAGATGCGGAGTCCGTCCATTTATACACCTGTGACTGTCTGGATTTCAATGAACGTCTGCTTAATTACTTAATGATTATTCAGTAACGATAGCGTTCCTTCAGGTGGTGGTAATGATAACGTCTGCGATGCTGAGTTTACGACCCAGTCTGAGCTTTTAAGGAAAGAGTACTGTAAAAATGATAAGCTATCTTCATAGCGCTATATATTTTACAACAAATGGTGGTTAATGTTTCATTAATTTGTATCGAAATATTAACTCTTTCAGTTCTTGAGACGTTCTAATAGATTCATTAAACTCGTGGGTGGTTTACTTCGGGTTGTCAAAAAATTTCCTAAAAGTGAGTAACCAACCGGAAATAGCGGATAATAAAGTGGCTGATCTATCCGCTTGGATTCCTTGTTTTCTCCGACTTTTATCCTTTCTCAGCAACTCCAGCTTTCGTTGGCTCCGTTTATCAACAAGCACTGTTGCTAATTCCCTCTTCGATCGCCAATTACCTTCCTGACAATCATGCGATGAATTGTGGCAACATATTTTGTGACTTGATTTGGGTTAAGGATATTAAAAAATAGTAGATAATAAATATATAATAATCATTGATCAATAAAATGAATTGGGAATATTGGGAATTACATTAAATTTTGGAGACAATAACGTGTTTAATTTCCCGATGACAAGCATTACGGGAAGAAGGGCTAGAAAAACTTCGAGGCCAGGGGGGTTGGGTGGATCTTAAAAATTAAGGATTAAATAAGGCTCTGGGAGAAAGGTTTTTTATAACAAAATAAATGAATGTGTGTTTTGGCTATTAAATATAATAAAAAATATTAAAAATTGATATATAATGAATACTAACATTATAACTTGTAATATATTCTTAAGCATTAATACTCTTAATTTTATCTAGGCTTTTGTTCATTTATGCCTTTTGTATGCCACACATGGCAGACATACTTAATAATTAGTTATTATAGTTGATAAAAATAATTAATTAAATATTTTGTGATTGTTTGATCGATGATGTGATTTTTATAGAGTGTTTATTATGCGACATGGATAATTTATAACTGTTTTCAAATACAACAATAAAACGATGAGAAGTTTTGCCAATTTACTTGATTAAAATTTTATCTTTCTATTCAAGCATCCATGCATCTATTCATTTGTTCCTTCATTCATTAATAGAGCTGGAGTCTCCAACCCATTGAAGTTTATTTCATTCGTTGATTGCCTCCCTCAGATCCATCATTCTACCTTCATCATGCAATTCCGGTTATTACCTCTGCTTTACTTGAAAGCCAATTAATCACTCAGATGATTAATTGCCATCTCTTCCAGCTGATCCTGAAAACAATTGGAAAGATGAAGGACAAAGTCTCGTTCTTTGTCATCTTGGATTTTTGTTGCACGGTGTTATACCTGCTCCATCATTCAGGTCACAAATTTCCAGTGTGGGAAACATGCTGCAATAAATCTCAATTCGTTCGATAAAAACTTCATCGTCTTTGCGTGATGCCTTCTTCCGCTTTACGAGGTTTTCAATCAAACTAATAGAACAATCAGAAGACTGCATTTGTCAGACTTCAAACAAACTAATTTTTAAACTAAAAAACTAATGCAACCCAGATCATTACCCTTCAACAACAAGCCATTTATATTATTCTCCAAGCAACAGCCTTTTCTTTTACGTTAGCGCATCTTAACAATATTATTAATATTAATGAGCACGATACAAAAATCAATAAAAACAAATTAAGAATACATTAACAAATGATAACTTATAGAAGAAATCTTTCATTATCTTTGGTTTCTTGTTACCGGTCGAGTGACGTCAACAAGCAAAAAAATTCTGGCGTTAAAAACATAATCGCGGTTGAGGAGACGCAGAAAGGTGGTTGCATTATACCTGTTAATTAACTTTTAATTTCATTATTATCATCGTAATCAGTAAAAGAAACTAACAATTTAATTATTTTTATTACATCACTCTTTCGTGTCCTGACGACAATACATGTATATGTTCAGTGTCACTCATTTTCCCAAAAATGTAACAAATGGATTTATTAACATTTTTTAACAAATGTATGCAAGCACATTGCGCTTTGATTACATAACGTCAACGTAACCTCATTGCACAAAGTTACTATCGACTTTAGTTTAAAAAAGTCATATTTGTTTGTGTGGTTGTGGAATATGATCGAAATAATTTAAGAAAATATTTTGGAAATTGATTTAACGATATTCCCGCAATAAACATTTAATAAATTGAATAAAAATCTAAAAATTAAAGCAAATTGATTAAATGAGAACGAGTTCATGACAGAATCACGAAAGCATAAATGGAGACCAAGTGTTAACAACCGGTAAATCGTAGGTAACTAATAATAATAATAACGCTTTTCTGTGGTTAACAAGTTTAAGTTTTAACGCATCTTTATACAATATTTATGAAATGCCAATGGTGAACATGGCTGAAGCAATAAGTCGATGAATCCAGGGCCGGATCCACGTATGTGGAGGACTCGGTACAATTCACTTGGTTGGTGATGAGCCATTGACAATAAAAAAATTGATGGGGCCTTTATGCATTTGTACAACCCCGACCACCCCTAAATGCGGGGGTGGTTGAATCAGTTGATTTATTTAAAAGTTAATAATTAACGAAAATGTCAGAAACATCAGCAAAGAACAACCAAGAATGCAGAAGTCACCAAGAGAAAGGAAACCAAACTCCCTGTTGAATTCGGATCATGTATTTTGGAGGAAGAGATTCGACAAACCAGAACTGAAACAAAGCGTCGAAGAAAGAGAACTTAAATACAGAAGCATCACTCCCTCCTTGAAACACGTTGAGGCTTCCTTGAACAAGGAACCCGATGGTAAGTTCGCTCACATCAAATTCACATTCATATTTTTAAAATATTAATTTCCTTGATGAAATGAATCTCTTGTTCATTATGATAAAAAATCTTACTGAAAATTCTCATTCTTTTTTTTTTTAACCACTCTCACGCCTGGACCAATTTTTAACTTTTCTAAATTATCCAGAGTAATTATTTTATAAACTGGATACGTTTTTTTTCTGGAGAATCATGAAGGTAATGGATGGAGGAAGGGACGAAATTTGGCGGGGCAAATAGCTGAGTACCTGAGCGTCTATTTGCCAAGCACCGTCACTTTTGGATGGAAGTCATCTCGTTAAGTTGTGCGAGAGTTTTAATGCTGACATGTTATCCCTGGGTTGGACTAAATTGCAATGTCTCAATCACCTCGTTCAGTGCATAAATTCCCTAATTAAAAAAGTACCCCATGTCATTCCTCAACAAGTAATTATCTAGCCGCTATTGCCAAGCGTTATTTTTACAGTTACATCTCGGGACTTATAGCTTTTTCCAAGGGGGAAACCCTCGCATGACATGAGAAGACCTTTTTTTTTGCTAGGGGCCTTGTCCTCCAAGTGACGTTCCTGGTGACATTGCTATAAGAACTAAATTATAGAACCTTTTAATTATAACTAAATTATAGAAACTTTTTAAAGTGGGAAAAGTATGATCAGTTATAAAAATATTAGTTTGAAGAGATCGTCATTTAGCAGAAGATTGCAGCTTGGTCCCACGATCCTTGAATACAACAATACCATGAGGTGCAACAATAAATTTCTTCAACGACCATGTCATAAATCATGAATTCCCCCCCCCCCCCCAAAATCGTCCGCCGTTTAACAAACTCTCATTTCAAAGTTTGGTTGACCAGATACGATCTTACACCTGTGGCGGATTTGTTGGGGTTATGTCCTTCTATGTTATTTGTAAAATTTGAGAAAAAATAGATTTATTTAAATTTAAATTTGTTAAAATTATGCCAATAATTTACCGAAGTGATAAACATCGTACACAAATTTTAGTAGCTGTGTCCCTAGATTCGCCAGTATCTTATATAAATTTTTAAACTGAATTGAAAGTAATCTTGTACGATGTTCTTAGTTACTCTTAGTAACGCTGTTATCCTAATTGCATTTTTGTGCACTTATTGAAACGTTTGAGATCTTGTGCCCTTTCAATTTGTGAATTGAGTTAAATAAAAATGATGATTTTCATTCCAGCAAAACACACCAGGAGGCGACTATACCATGAAATAACTGGTAAACATTTGGTCACTCGCCTGTGGGACCGCAGGCCTCAAACTCCCGAACGCATCACGACCCTCCACGAAATCCCAACCGGTGGAGGCCAGGTCAATGTTCGCTACGAAGAAAACAGGAACAGCTACCTCAACATTTTCGGCTATAGACCGAACACCCTTGAACAACAAAACAAATTCTCTGGGTTCAACAAATTGGAAGCATGATGACGAACCTGATAAAAATTGGCTAGTGATTCAAGAGGAAACAGGAAGCAATTTTCATAATTTCGTTTCTTTGTGACAAGCATGGATCAAGAGATCTATAATTTAATTTTTGCTGAAACATTTTAGACACTAGCATCTATTTTACGTTATTTATAAAATAAAGAAGTAATTTTGAGTTTTTAAGATGTTTAAAATTTATATATAAAAAAACAGTCAAATAAAAATTAAATTTATGCATGCAAAGAAGTACGCAGACCTTGAAAATTATCTCAAAAACCGAAAAAAATAAAAAATTATTGCATGAAAACTCGAAAAAAAAGATGTAACTGTTTCTTAAATTTGTAAATAAATTATACAAATCTGTAAGAAATGATTTTTGTCTGGTTGCCAAAGCATTGAAAGACATTTAGTTTGTTTGGGTTACCATAGGACACCATATGTCCTAACGTTAAATCTGGTTTAAGCGTTATTACTTATCATGCAATTGAAACACATTAAAACATTGTTGCCCGCACAAGTAAGTTACTTTATGTTTTGGTTGTTGCATGCATTTTAATTAAGGGTAGTTTCAGATCAGTTGGTGATTAGTGTATCTTTTGCCTGGCTTACAAAACATATTACTAAAATTACAAAGCATGAAGATGTTTGCAGGGCTGCAGCCTTAATAACCAGATAAATATTTGGTTTAGCAGTTACAAGTTATGAATAACTTTGACAATGAAATCTACCTATTACCTTGGGTATATTTTTTTAGAAAGTCCTGAAAGTCTGACTTTAGGATAATTATTTGAACAATTAAGATTAAAGAGATTGTTTGATTAATGGTACAAGCTTAAAATATTATATAATGAGTGCAATTCTTTTTGAATCTTTGGGTAATTTTTTGACTGAGTTGTGAAATTGATCCTAAATTTTCTGGACTTTCAAAGGATGGAGCTGCAAAGATTTGTTCTATTGCTTGGTCTCTCAATAACAAGAAACTGGGTGTTTGCACCTACGACAGAGTTGTCTTTCTGTTCGATGAATTTGGGGAGGTCAAGGACAAGTTCAGCACTAGGCCGTGTGATCCTAAGGTCAGATGACTGCATCAACAAAATATGTTACAAACGTCATAATTTTACAAATTTCATAATTTTACAAACTTAGTAGTTCCTACCACCCAAATATATTTTGCATATTCCTATCACTCCAAGGTACCTTATTAGGTAATTGTCATTAACTTTAACATTAACATCACAGTATGGCAAGAAGAGTTACACAGTGAAGTGTTTGGCTTTCTCTCCTGATGCCACAAAGATAGCTGTCGGGCAGACGGATAACATACTCTTCGTCTACAAGATTGGAGATGATTGGTCTGGACTGTTTCATGAACAGAAATTCATGAATGTTTGATGACAATGATGATGATTATTGTTATTAAAATAAATTTTAATCAGATGAGGATAAATAAAGTAGATATAATTTCTTTTGATGGATGTTAATTTATTGATTACTAAATGTTTTTTCTCAAACAGGGGTGAAAAGAAGACGATTTGCAACAAATTTATTTACAATGGAGCTGTTACTTGCTCGCTGTGGCTTCCAGATAATCAACTCATTTATGGAACTGCTGAAGGGAAGGTCTGTTGATGATGATTATGATAATGGTAGTGTTGATTTAATGATGATAATTATAATTATGGCGTTTTTCTTTAGTAATTGCCTTTCATTTACCTAGCATTTGATAATAAAATTAATTAATTGTTAATTAAACAACAGGTGAGACTTGCCAACACCAGAACAAATAAATCTTCAACATTGTATGATGCTAAATCATATTCCCTAGTATTGGCTTCAAAGTAAGTGTCAAACTGTGCCATGATGGTTATGATGATGGTGCATCAATAATTTGAGCCACATGAAATAAAGCAATGGCATTTAAACAACACCTAATCACAATTATTTGAAAGCATTGCATTATCTTTGCCATTTTTTTTTTCAAATTTCCAGTCCTTCTGGCAAAGCAATCTTGTCTGGTCATGCAGACGGCTCCATTGTGAAGTTCATTGTGACTGACGATGGAAATGGAGATACCTCAGTGAGAATTTAATGATTTTGAGTTTTTTTTTTATTAAATAAATTCTTATCACACAATCACCTCATCTAAATAATCACTGACATCTATGATATTGTGTACTATTTAACATTATGTAAGCTATGTAACAGCTTAACTTTTGCATCTGCAAGGGCAAGGTCTGCATCCACCCGAGTCCCCCTTACGCACTCGCTTGGGGTTCGACCTCGTTTCTAGCGGCAGGTTGCGACAAAAGGGTATTTATCTATTCGAAGGAAGGAAGGATAGTCCAGCAATTCGATTACAGTAAGGACAGAGAGATTGAAGAGAAAGAGTTTACATGTGCTGTATGTTCACCCAGTGGTCAGTCTGTAGTCATTGGAAGCTTTGATAGGTTAGCATAGGTTACCTGATCTAAATATGGTCAATGCAGTGATGATTGTGTTAGGAATTATTTTGTCTATGGTAATTAAAATATATTTCACTATATATTTAATAATATATAATATATTAAAGAGGCAGGCGCCTCTGACGCTACGCACATGGCGCTTTATAAATCAATTATTATTATTATTATTATTATTATTAATTATTATTATTATTATTATTAATTATTATTATTATTATTATTATTATTATTATTATTATTATTATTATTATTATTAATTATTATTATTATTATTATTATTATTATTATTATTATTATTATTATTATTATTATTATTATTATTATTATTATTATTATTATGTTATAATAATATATTTAATAATATATTTGATAATATATTTCATATTATATCTCATAATATAGTAGCTCGGTAATGGCAATGTCAGAATGTTGATAGAGGCCTCTGTGCAATAGCAGAGGCCGACCATGCCTAAATCTGGCATTGTTCACAATCAAATGACTGACTAAATGCAAAATATAAAAAAAAATAAAATAAAAATCTTGGAAGTCAATTCATGACCAGAGCATAAAGATATATATCCTATTTATCAAACGTTCTTAATCACCTACCAGGTTGAGGGTTTACAACTGGAGTCCCAGGAAAGGATTGTGGGATGAGGGGCCTGCCAAAGAGATCAAGAACTTGTACACCATCACAGCTTTGGCTTGGAAAGCCGACGGAAGCAAGCTGTATGCAGTGAGTCCTCGTTTCATTTTTTTGTGCAATTGCATTACTAAATATATGTTTATTTGTTGGGCAATTACAACATTTGACATAATTTTCCTTAACAATCCAGGGTTCCCTGTGTGGTGCTGTGGAAGTGTTTGATTGTTGTCTGAAAAAAAATATTTACAAAAACAAGTTTGAGATATCTTATGTTGGAGTCAGTCAGGTGTGCAGATAAGTTAACAAATTCTAAATTTTCAACACTTCTTGACCTCATAAATAACACTTCAAACATAATTTTGCTTCAGGTGGTTATCAAAAGCCTTGTCGGAAAACAATCGTTAAACTTGAAATCTCGACACGGCAGTGAAATCACGGAAGTAAAAATCGTCGGCAACGATCGTTACGTTCTCGGGCACACGACGGACACTCTCATTCTGGCCGACATGATAAGAAAAACTTCCTGCGAGGTGGGTTCTTCTGATTGGTTGATTGGAAAAGGAAGGCATAAACTGGCAACCTGATATTTTCATCTCCTTGTTTTAAGGTGCCCTGGTCAGCAACTGGAGGAAATGAGAAGTATTCATTTGACAATGAAAATGTGAGTACATGAATTGTTGAGGACAGAGTGATTTGGTGAACGAACGATCTGATGTGTGCGAGTAAGTAAATCTCGTCATTGTACTATCAGTAAATAGTTGCAATTATTGCCTTCCAAGGTCTGCATCATCTCGAATGCTGGAGAACTGACGCTGATCGAATACGGTCAGAACGAAATACTTGGCTCCATTAGAACGGAGTTCACCAACAAACATCTTCTCAGGTGGTTGGAATGATAATGATTATAGTTATTTGAACTAATTTTTTAAATTTTAATTTCTTTTTTAATTCTCTTTATGAGAATATTATTGTTATTATTGTCATCATCACTACTGCTATCATGCTATGATAACTTATTTGTTTATTTACTAAATGATGTCATCAGTGTGAGAATAAATGAGAGAAAGCAACAAGACAAGAAAGACAACAAGAAGGTTGCATACCTGGTGGATCTGAAGACAATAGCCATTTGTATGTTCAGCTGACAACCAGTAATGATAATGATGCTTGCGATGTTAATGATGATAGCTATGATGATGATGTCGACGACGACAACGACGATGATGATTTTCTAGCAGTAATTGCAGTGAGTAAATAAATTTGATATTTCAGTGGACCTGACAAATGGCTTGACTGTTGCTACAATTGGCCATGACTTCAAGATTGGATGGCTAGAGGTTGTTATGTCAATGACGCTGACATTATCAACATTTAATTATTAACTTTTATTCTAACCCTTAGTACTATTACTAACAATGGAATTCTTTTGCAGTTGAATGAAACTGGACACAAGTTGCTCTTCAGAGACCAAAAGTTGAAAGTCAGTAAAGTACCAATTATTATTAAATGTTTATTAACGGATGCTTATTAACGAATAAAATTAATATATTAATAAAACTCTCAGCTTCATCTGTACGACGTGGAAACCCAAGTGAAGACGACGATATTGAACTACTGCTCCTATGTTCAGGTGATTATTGCCTATACATCTATTTCAACTCTCATTAGCAATAGCAGTAAATATCATTTTAACAATAGCAGTAATAATGATAACAACAACAACAACAACAACGACAACGGCAACGACAACGACAACGACAATGACAATGACAATGATAATGATAATGATAATAATAATAATAAAGTAAGATGATAAATAATGATGAAATGCAGTGGGTGCCTGGCAGTGATGTGGTTGTGGCTCAGAGCAGAGAAGACCTTTTCATTTGGTACAACATCGAAACACCTGAGAAGGTGACCACCATGCCAATCAAGGTATGTTGTTGATGATTATGAACGTGCTAATCAAGGTATGTCAATGTTGATTATGAACATTCCAATTGCTTAACTCGCATTCAATTAACTTGCAATAGAGTGAATTATGAGCGCCTCATTGATTATGATTAACTAATTGTCCTGTTATCAGAATGACATGATATGATGTTACATTTAAAGCATCAGTTTTTTTTTTTATTAATATGATTTTACCATCATTACAATCTAACCAGGGTGATGTGGTGGACATAGAGAGGCGCAACGGAAAGACAGAAGTGGTTGCGAGTGATAAAGGCAACTCGTCATCGTCGTCATTGTCGAGGTACCTTCTTGATGAAGGGATGATAGAGTTCAGAACAGCTGTTGACGATGGCGACTTTGCAAGGTAAGAAGATGGTGATAATTATGATGAGCACCAATAATTTTATTTAACATGCATTTGCATATCAATTGGACATTGATTATACTGAAATAACCTGAGGGTCCGCAAATTAGTAAGTTAACTAATATGTTTATTAGAGCAAATATTTAATTAACGGAAATGAAGGACCGGAGTTAAGTGTTTAAGGGATTTGAGATGCTGATGGACACAAATGGATACTTGGGCTTTTGGCTGTCTCGACTCTCTTTGTACTTTAATGTATAATGACATATTAACGTAGAAAAAGACATTGAATGTAACTAAATTAAATTAATTAAATATCATTATTTAATTATTTTGGCAATATAAAATTAATTTTTTATTGCCAAATTTACAACAATACATTTGGAACATTACAATAACATTTGCAATATTTTATAAACTTTATTTATTTATAAATTTTATAATACATTATCATTTTAGTTTAATTTTTGTTGCAATAAATTAATTACAATAAGTTAAGAAATAAATAATTTATTAATGATACAGGGCTGTGGCTTACTTGGAGTCCTTGGAAATGACACCGGAGACTGAAGTGTTGTGGCAGAGGTTGAGCAACCTATCAATGGAGGCCAAAGAACTTTTGATTGCAGAGAGGTGAACATTTGTTATTCAACTATTTACTTTGAATATCATTAAATAATAATGATAGCTATATTTGCTCTAATTAAACTAACTATTTGCCTGAGTTAAATATTCTAAATTGTTAATATTATCATTTCAGTTTAAATTCAACTTTATTTTATTTTTATCAAAATAGTATTCATTACTTCTCAATAGGCAAAAAATATTGGCATTGTTTTAGTTATTTCAGTATTTGTTATTAATTCTCCAATCAGATGTTACGCTGCTCTTGGTGATGTTGCCAAGGCAAGACGCCTGAATGAGATAAATGCTATGGTGAAAGAAGCAGGTGATCAGGTAGTAACAAATGTTCTTTTAGATTTTGTAATTATTATTTTTGGCTAGTAATTAGTCAGACAAAATTATTAAATTAACAGGTAGAAGAGTGATGATAGTACTCACCATTATTAGGTGCCTCTGCTGCGCCTTATAAATTAAATATTAATTGATTATTTTGATGATTTTTTATTCATTTGAATAACAATAGGGTGGATTCAACAACTACAAAGTGCAAGCAAAAATGGCTCTGTTGGACAAGAATTTCAAACTGGCTGAGAGTATTTATTTGGATCAGGTGGAATGCATTGTTATTTTATTGAACGAACACCATTCGCCACGTAATGCATTATGCTTCTCCAAATAACGACTGATTTTAATGGCAGCATTTATTAATAAAATAATATTTTTGTTTAGATGTTTTTAATAAATGATTTTATTACTTCAGAATAATAATGTGAAATAATATTAATAAAATACTATTTTTGTTTAGACGTTTTTAATAAATGATTTTATTACTTCAGAATAATGTGGATGAGGCCATAAAAATGTATCAAGATCTTCATAAATGGGAGGATGCCATAACAGTTGCTGAGGCAATGGTATGTCAGTTTCACATTTAAACAGCGATCAGCCACCATCTTCTAAATAACCTTCCATTGCTATTTCATACACAATTTACTTTCATCAGAACCATCCAGACCTGGAAACTCTGAGAAAGAAATTCTACCTGTGGACGATGGAATCTGGTCAGGAGCACAAAGCAGCCGAGATGAAGGAACGGTCCGGAGACTACGAAGCAGCTTCGCAACTTTACATCAAGGCAGGATTGCCCGCGAGAGCTGCCAAGCTTTTAACCAGTCGAAATGTAGGTGGAGGATGATGAAAAAGATAATGATGATTATGATAACAAATGATGATGATGATGATAATGATTTACTGAATTTCTCATAGGAACTGATGAAAAATCCTGACTTGATCCAAAGAGTCACAACAGCTCTTGTAAAAGCTGAGATGTTTGATAAAGTATGTTTAATGAGATATGGTCAATGAGGAATTTTAAGATTAATGATTGCAATGACGATGGTGGTTTGGCGTTTCAGGCAGGTGAACTCTTTGAAAAGTTGGGCAGGAATGAAAGTGCTATCGAATATTATTGCAAAGCTCATTGTTATCAAAAAGGTGTTTTCATTTTCAGTCCAAGATATATTATCTCAATTTTTATAATTCAACTTTTTAAAATACAATTTTTCTATTTAGCTGTGGAACTGGCTAGAAATGTCATGCCTCAAAATGTGGTGAAGTTGGAAGAAGAATGGGGAAACTATCTTGTCACTCAGAAGAGATACGACTCTGCCATAAATCATTTCATTGAGTCTGGGTTAGTATTTATTTGATTTACTTGTTTGATTATTTATTTCTGACATTGGATAATGAACACCAATTTTACCCAGAACATCAAACATTTGTAGATCCACAGTCAAAGCCTTAGAGGCTTCCATAAATTCAAGACAATGGGCAAAGGCTACCCAGATATTGGAGGTGTTATCTGACAGAAAAGATGTTAAAAAATATTATCTCCTGATTGCTCAACACTTTGTTCAAGTTGGAAATTATCAGGTATTATATCATTACTGGATATACATATAGCATGATCGTGCTTTTAATAATTTATTTTCGCTTTTTATCGTCATTGTCAACATCATCACCATCAATATTATTGTTAAAGTTATTATTTAACTACTTTTAAGGAAGCAGAGAAACTGTTTGTAGCTGCCAATTGCATAAATGAAGCCATCGAAATGTACTCCAGTGCTGGAAAGTGGGATCTTGCACACACAGTGATTGTTTACTATTTTAGCACATTTTTTCTAATTAATTTTAGCTAAGTACTATATTTTTATAGTTAATTTATTATTATCTAGTTTTTATTTATCATGGATAATATAAATGTCTTTCAGAATGGCTAATTATATAATTCATGCCAGTAAACATTATTTTCCACTGCAATCAATTTCAGTTGGCCACAAAACACATGGATATTGACAAAGTCAATGCCATGTCCTTGAACCAGGCTAAAACTCTCGAGGAAAAGGGGAAACTAAGAGAAGCTGAAAAGTTGGTTGACCATTTCATTGTCAGACAGATATTTTTCAATTTCTAAAACTTAGCATTTTTTAAAATAATATTCATATTATTATTTTAATAATATGTATTATGTACTCATCAGCTTTAGCTTCAGGGGCACTAAATAGAGTTTTGGTAAATTGGGTTGTGAATACGACATGCAATGACTGGTGTTTTCACTGTCTCTTGCAGGAATGCCTCCGAGCTTATTTATTAAAATCATTGCTAATGTGTGTTAAATAACACAGTAATTTATTAATTGATTAATTAAATGCACCTGCAGGTTGTATGTGACCATTGACAAAACCGACGAGGCCATATCCATGTACAAGAGACATCGGATGTACGAGGACATGCTCAGGGTGGTGAAGTCGCACAGACCCAACCACGTCAAGGACACTCACATCTACCTTGCTAAGGTAAGCCTTATGAACATACTTGACAAATCTATTCTGAAAATCACTTAATTGAAATGTATAGATTATTACACATTCATTTCATCCATACCTTGCAGCTATTGGAAGGCGAAGGAAAGTTAAGGC